>JAPVRG010229562.1:0-10279 GCA_029783565.1 Rhagoletis cerasi | reverse complement strand
TTAGAGATTTTATTTTTATGTTTTCTGTTGTAGATTGAAACATATTATTATAAAAAAATTACCGGAAAAATATTAGAATAAAAATTTTTGCATATATTGTGCTAAATTCGCTGTGCCAATACTTTTTTCCGACAGTGTACATAATTGTACATGGCGTATGAGTAACATTCTTTACTGCTCGTATTTTTCATACTTTTTTATTTATCCACCGATTTTCTTCTTTTAAAAATACTACTTGTTTTTTTTTTGTAAAAGAACAGGATTTAATACAAATGAAAAAATTTACAAAAAAAATCTGTTATTTCTTAAACTTTTTCCCTGTTAAATTTAAAATTTTTTTTTAATTTTTCCTAAGAAAAGAAAAAATCTGAAATGATTAATAAATTTCTCAGAAACTACTAAGTTTATAAAAACTGATGTACATATATACCGTTTATGGGGAGTTTTTCTACCTTTCATTTGCTGCATTTCGTATAAGATATACGTGATTACAGGTGACCGCTGTGATGTAGTGGTAAGCAGTGCGCGCTTCTACTCCGCAGGGCCAGGGATCAAGCCCTAGTCAAAGCAACATCGCAAAAAATCTAGAAAAAAGGGTTTTTCTTAACAGCGGTCGCCACTCGGCAGGCAATGGCAAACCTCCGAGTGTACTTCTGCCGTGAAAAAGCTTCTCATAAAAATACAATCACCGTTCGGAGTCGGCGTAAAACTGTAGGTCCCTCACCTTTGTGTGACAGCATCAAGGCGCGCGCCACGAAACGGAGGAAAAGCTCGGCCAAACACTAACATATGTGACTTTTTTAAGCTGAATAACGGCAAATTTCAAATATCTCGAAAACTTATTTATGGAAAAAGTACTCGGTTTTCGGAATAGACAAGCGATAGGAATAAAATAAAATAAAAGTTTGTGATCCAATGAACTGTATGCGTCTTGATAGTTGTCGCAATCGTCATCGCTCACATTTCCATATTCACTATCATCATCTTCGTTTGAAGCGTTGTCCAATTCAAGTGTTGTATTATATGGCATTATTCCGACACTATAGGAGTTGATTCTTTTTGAAATGTTTTAAGTTTTTATTTGCCTAAACGTATGTATTTGAAAAAAAATATATAATTTTTGATATTCCAATAATTAGATTTATGTTATAACGTTAGATAAGTAGTTATAGTTTCCAGTTCTCATACTAAAATCCTATGAAAATTCACTATTTTGCTACTATCTCTCTCACTACCAGCGTGATACTTTTTAGCTTTAAATCGGTATGGCTCTTTAGCAACCTTAGTATTTAAACAACATCATATTAAAATTTGAGCTTTACTAAAATGATTTGAAAATAAAATTTTCTTAAATAAAAAATGACGTCTGGCACAATGCTAGCAACAACGGGCATGTCTGTCAATAATAAATCGATCTAAATGCTAGTTAAAGCCAGTAAAAAGAAAAATTACCCTTATTAAAATGATTTGAAAAATTAGCATTTTTAACTGTAAAGATACGATGCGCACTAGTCAACGCAACCTTTCCTGCTTGCCAGATGGCCCCCACGCCAACCGAGGGAGTGAGAGATATGTCATATCAAAAAACCATCTGACCTGAAATTCTCTCTCAAAAAACTTGCTAGCTCTTGGACTATTGTCTGTACTGTAAAAATGTTATGAACTAAGTTTACGAAAAGGTCCTTCCAATTTCTTCCAAAACATTTGAAATTTTTCTTTTGTTCAATTTGATCAGAAAATTCTTTTAATTATTCATTAGTAGCCTCATTACTCTCTCTTCTGGGAGTTTGAATCATAAAATTAAAACAATACAAAAAAACATTTTAAGCTACTCAAGCGTATTTATTGTCTACTTATTTGTGATTTTGATGACACTCTGTTTAATTACTAATTTATCTTAACAAGATTTTCCCATATCTCTTGCAGTGCATGTCCATTTCCACTGCTGCAACTAAATCCAAGTTATTGTTGTAGCTTGATTTTTACTTTGATGATAACTGTTCTATAAGCTTTTCCAGTTCATAAATAAGCTTTAATGTTTTCCGCTGAATATTGCACAACGCCATTACTTTATTTGCTTTTACTGTCTTTCTTTCTTTCTGTCCTTCCACCATTTTCTCATTATATTATAATTAAATGCGATTCCGTCCAATTAGTTTCAGCTCGATTAATGCTACTGAAGTTCATTGTACGTGTGCGTGTGCGTGTTTGCTTGTGTTTTTGTATGCGTACTGTCCTTTCCTCTCTTTCCACTCTACTACCTATTTGCTTTAGTCTCACGCCCTTATCCCTCCTCAGCTCACTCAAGGATACTCGTATACTTTAATTCGAAGTGCTGATAGCTGCGACAAGAATGACTAAATGTATATACGAATGAGTGCACAAATGATGCGCTGTCGGTAGGTGGTTAGAAATTGTCAGCGGAGGGGAAGGCGGCGGTGTGTGAGAATATTGGCATGCACTACTGTATTCATCGAACAGGCAATCGACCGACTTACAAGGCACATTGTTGTACATACATACAGTGTCATCGAAGGACACTTGATTTATTGTGTTAAGTGTTTCGAGTTTTGTTTGGCCATCTGCAGTTGTGTGTGTACAGAGTGATAGATAGAAAGGTACTGAAAATTAACTTTTTTAATTTGAATTTCTTTCTTTGTCTTTTTAATTTGATTATTACTGGACCAAGTTGTTTAAGTAAAAAGCGGAAGAAAAAAAATTATTGTGTCGACCTTTTCAGTATGTAACAATAATTCTTGAATCTTATTTCAAATAAGTTCACGTGAATACTTAGACGTTCTGAAGTGTAAAGGAAATATATAATTTAATGCGAGAAATTTGTTCATACCAAAAATTAGAATTTTTTAAATTTTAGTGAAGAATCTTTAATTCAGAGATTCTAGAACGCATTCGTATGCATATTTCTCTTCACTATCGATATATGGCTTTATATTTATCGCTATCGATTTTTCTATCGTTCTTGATATCGTACATTCTTAGCTGTCGTAACAGTTATTATTTTCGATATTATTACTAATATCGATTTTCAACATTTTTGTGGCATTCTTATCATTCTCATTACCATTACTGTTATCGATGTCATTATTTTTATCAATTAAACTTATTGTTACCGATATAAATTTTTTAATCGATATTATTTCTGGTTTTGATATCAATGTAGTGCTTTCATCATCATTCATCTTATTGTTATCGATGTAAATTTTATAATCGATATTGCTACCGGCGTAATATTTGTTATCGGCTGTTATCAATAACTTGTTGAAATATATATTAAGATACATTGTTATCGATGTATTCACTGTCATCGATGCCGATAATTTTTGGTGCTTTTATATGCACTCTCATCGCAGTGCTCATCATTATCATTACATTTGTCGATGTCTTAATTTTTATCGATAACTTGTTTAGATCATCATCCTAAAATACATTGTTATCGATATATGTAGTTTTCTACTGATATCTTATGTCCTGTTCACGCGTTTTAACCTGCTGTATAACTCTTCGTTGCACGGAAAGGCGATGAGAATTTAGGGTACCAATTTCTAGGTTATCGTTTGTTATTGTTGTAATATCTTCTACCTAGTAGTTCTCGCATTAATCCCCTTTACTTAATTATGCTTCTTAAAAAATCCTTTAAGATTTCTAAGCGCCTTATTTTAACTTCCAAACCTTAATATTAACTCAAAAGCTTAGCCGCTTTAAAGCATTTAATATTTAAGCCACATACTGATTTTCACGCAAATCGTTACTTCACTTTACCGCAATCACTATTGACTTGCGCAAAATTTGATTTTGTTACACTTTATTTTCTTCATCTTCATTGTTGCTTTTGGTTATGCCACTGCTTGATTCTTCATTCAACATCATTACCGCACGGCAAAAGTCTCGAGCGAGTTGCATCGCATTACCTCGAAATGTAGATACTAAAATCAAACACCCGACTATGACAACTCGGCAAATCCCAAAGCATTCTTGGCAAAACGACGCAGAGGAAATGAAAACAAAAGAAAAATAATACAATATAAATTCAAATAACAATGACATTGCAACAAATCAGATGCTGACGCAAACAACGACTAAAACACCTGCATATACTTACCGTAGTATTAACAGTAATAGGATATGCTTTTGCACTTGAGGATATCGCATAAAATTGACTTATAGTACAATAAATCTGCGAAATTGTAGGAAAATAATTGCGTTCGAGAGTTAGGCGAAAATGCTGAGTATTGGTGCTTGATACTTGTTTCGAGGGAAGAAGCCTTTGCAAGCTAAGCTTGTGCGAATTACTATAAATCCTTAGGATATGTAAGCAGCGCAGATTTGAGTTAAAGCTAAATTACTACAATCGCTGCAAATATCTTCGATCGCCGCAAATAATCAGAATCAAACAAAAATGAAAATGAAAATGATTGTTAATAAAGAGCAAATTGCTACAAATGACTTGCGTATTATACTTTGGTAGTTGTATAGATGATTTCTTTATACTTTGCTTAATTTTCGAAATTTTCTTTCTCTTGTTTCATGCTTTTCGCATTCGAACTAAGTATAATTCAGTAGAGTGCTTTTCTATCGTTTCACTCGACGCTAATTATATTAGAAATAACTAAGAAATAAATATGTATAAATACAAAGTCTATGTAATATAAATAATAATCATTTCTACCAAAAATATGTGTGTAATTCCCTTATGATATTCAATTACCCTAAATCCTTGGAGCTTACCAAACAGCATCATTAATGCTTCAAACGAATTTCGCTTTAATCAAATTGTATTCTATTTTTTAGTTACTTTTATTTAAGGCCATATTCTCAACAATGGGTGTAGACTACAGAGTAGAGTTTCTAAGGATCCTAGATGAAAAACTTAATCAAGTTATGTATTTACACAGTCCTCTTTTGAAGTAAGGCATTTATGCAGAGTCTTGAAAAATTGATAATCTGTGACTGCAAGGTCCGGGCTATATATGTCAATATATCAGTTATGGTCAGTTTCGTTATCAATTGCTCAAATCTGGCTAATTGTTAATAGTAGTAACCAGAACTTATCCTTTGTCAAGGTGGTAGAACTTCATCATAGACACACAGAGAAAAATATGACCCATAGAAAAAAGAAGATTGTCCCTGTGAAAAGTTTCGAGGACGCTGAAGGGTAAAACAAATGAGACTACCTATTGATTTTAAGTGAAAATTCTTAGTGATTTTATTTATAAGAACATCTTTTAAAAATCACATTTCGTATCATTTAAAAATAATCACTTATTCATTTTATGAAATGTCTTCTTGAATTCATTTAAAAGAACTTCTCAATTTATTCCAAATTCCATATGACAGGTAATTCATATCACCAAATATAATAGTGTCGGTATGACGACCAAGAGCGTGGCGTGGCTATCCCGGTTCACTCCCCGGTACTAACTGCGTTCGTCGGCGACCTCTTACCTTCGATCCCGAAATGATCTAGCACCCAGCAAAGTGGTTGATGCAAAGAGTTTGATGGTTCGAAAATACTATTGAATAGTCGTTTGGCTGTCTGAAAAGATAACTATAAATGTGCTTCTCAAACTATTTTCAAATTTAAATCTGTTACAGGCAGATATTGCTCGAGGCCATTTTCATTTTGTAACCAGACTTTTCTAGATGATTAAAAAACCGTTTGATGATGAGTGCTTAGTTGTCTAGCGATCTCATTCATGGCTGTCGATTGTGCTCGTCAAAAGCGACGTTAAGTTTTAGCTTCAAAATTTCTGGAACGAAAAAAAAGCGAACCATTCTTGTGCGATTCTTTCTTACACATTACGCTTTTCATAAAGAGTTCAGATTTATTGGCGCCTCTCTTGCTTTAAGAGGAACTCCAAAATATAACGAATTTCCTCTTTGTTTTTCAAACACTATTACTTACGTTTGCTCGAAACAATTAATATTCTCTACGTATTGCATGGCTCAAAGTGCCGCCTTTCAAATGACACTAAGCATGTTTCAGGAAATTGCATTCTATATGAACTTGTAAGTAATGAATTTTGATAGTTAAAAACTCCCTCCAGCAAAAACGAAAAAACACCCAAGCCATACAAATTCTGTGCACTGAGGTTTGTCTAGATGCACTGATAAATTTAAAACTCTTTTGGTAGTCGTAGGAAGATATGGAAACCCTTACCCTTAAAAAAGTTGTAAAAGAAACGTGCTCAGATATAAAAAATTAAGAATACAAGAAAAAGTATTGGCCTAAGGATTTATTTCTGATCAACTCTAATGCTTGAAACAGAATACTGGCGAACGGTGAAACTCGCTGTTTCGCCTGTTTTAACACAACTCTGTCAGAGCGGTAGCGAAAACAGGCGGTACCATTTCGTCGCATTTATAATTTGGCTGACCATATTTTAAAAAAACCATTATTTAGAAATGGAAAACTAATAACAAATATAAATCTAAACAACTTTTTTAAGACAAGCTTTTATTAGTTGTTAATAAAAAAAAATAACTAAAAAGTTATATTATATCGACCCCAGCACCACCTAACGGCTAAATCTTTTGTGGAGTTATTTCTTTCCATTTAAGTAGTACACGTTCTAAATATGAACAAAATCGGACCATAAAGACGGGTTTTCAAAATACCTCGACTCCTGTGCCACCTATCATTTCAAATATGAACCCAATCAGACCATAAATAGGGGTTTCCGAATATCTCGACTCCTACGCCGCATTGTCATCGGGTTCTGAGCTAAGTTTGAAGTTTCAAGTCTTTAGATCACGGGGAAGTTGGTTAAAAATTGATTACAAGATTTGATTACAGACAGGTGAAACTTAATAAAAGCTTGTAAAAATGAGAAATTTTTATAACTTATTTATTTTAAGCCAGATTTAACGAATCGAAAACTGTATTTGTTGACTAACAATAGTGTTACATGTTGTTTTCTTCTATAACTTCGACCAGCTATAGCTCTACCCAGAATTGCGGTGAACGACGGTAAAGCGGTCGGCGGTAAGTGAGCAACGGTTCAGTTGGCGCAGTGAAAACAGAGTAAACACAATTGCGGCGAACGACGGCGACCTGTATTTCCTCACTTCTTCGATAAGCTTCTCATTATCCATTTATTTTTATTTATGTGAATGTTTCAAGCATTTCAAATATAAAACTGAAATTAATTTAAGTGACAGTCAGATCACTCAACACTGTGCCGTCTCCGCTGGACGGTAAAAATAGAAATAAATTTAAATCAACTGAAAAACGGCGTCCGCTGCAATTCTGGGTAGAGCTTATGTTTCTGTCTGGTGAATGTGGTACGGGGCGTATGAGTGACAAAATGAAAATCAATTATGTAACATGAAATCATTTACTAGACAAAAAACAACCGAAAACTATTGGTCGAAATGTTAGTTTTTTAAGTTAAAAATTAAGGAAATCATTGAACACAAATATTAACCATACATATTTTAGTCATTCCAATGGTCGCATTTCTGCCAAGTACATTAAAATTAGGGCGTTGTTCTTTCAAGCATTTCGATTCTAACGAAGCTTGCTTTCAAATTAAAAACAAAAAACACAAATCATGTCCTTTGCTTACTTTCCCCATTGCCTAATTTATTAGCCATGTAGTAAATGCTGGCCTGATAACCCAAATTTCGCGCTACAATTGTTCTAATCAACAGTGCGAACATAATGCATTTCCTATGCAAATACGAATTGTTCAAATGCAAAACGAAAATGAAAGTGCTCGTTTCTACGCAAATCTGATGGGAATTTCACAGTTGTAGAAGAATGTCATGTCGTACAGTGTGGCTGTGCTGTACAAAATATTGTAAAAAAAGAGTAATGTACAGAATGTTCAACTCGGTGCTACGAAAATGCGCAGAAAAAAAATTTTAATAGCTCCATGAGAGTTATATAAAAATTTTAGATACAAAAACTGTATAATCAATTGAATTGAAAGACGAGGAAATACGTCATATTTAGTCATTTAGCCATTTAGTAATTTTTTTAAATTTTATTACAATTGTTTCGATGTTTCATAGACATCATCAGTAGATAGAGTCAGAAATTCAACTAAATGGTTATGTCATGAAACATCGAAACAATTGTAATAAAATTTAAATAAATTGATAAATGACTTCATGTAAGGTCAACTCAATTGATTATACACATAAGTCATTTATTGCTCGAAATTCATATTAAAAAGTTATACGAAAAATTAGTTATTTATAAAACTTATGTTCTCTAAAAAATTTTCATTACAACACACATTGCTATACTAAAAATCAAAGAAATCAACGAATGACGCACAACTTCTGCCGCTAACAAGTTTGTTTGCTTTGCGGTGCGGTGCAGCGCGCTAAAGTAAATTCGAGGCTTGTTTGTCAGTCAGTCAGCCACCTACTGAAATGCTTAAGAATTGCTCAAGTGTTGGAACTTTTGCAGCAGTAGCAGCAAACTTCTTTCTCATTCTGACATTATCAAAATCGCATGCACTTGGTCTCTCATGCCATCGTCAAATACTAAGTAGTTTTTCCGCTGCACTCATGTTTGCTTTGGTCGTCGTGTTTCCTGCTCCTCCAACGCTTCATTACTGCGCACTTTGTACTTTTAAAAAGTCGTTCTTCCGCGTTGATGAGTCTAATTAACGAACTTCAATCATCGCTGTTTTCTGCTGCAATGCTGATGCACTTTTTGAGTTTCTCTTTGCACTATTTTCACTTATTTTGTGCTATTTTAGTAATTTACTTGTGGGTGACTATTTTTTGGGAGAATTTTTGCTGGAAGTTTGGTAAGTTTGATGTGGGATCTTCGTTGAAGTTTTAACAGTAATTTCACTTTGAAATTCTAAACTTTTGAAGAATCTTAAATATTTTTTGAAACTATTCATTTCAATCCGTTTTTTTATTTTCCCACTGTCTTTTGCTTTTCACATACTTTAATTTCGCTTTAAAAATCAACTTTATATATTTTGCCAAACCTATTTTATTCCTTTACTTATGCTTTATCTGTTTTTTTATTTCTTTTTAGCCCAAGAAACTGCAAAAAACGATAAAACACAAGGTAAACACAATCACTACAAATATAGTACATAAATATATTTATACAATACATACATACATATTTACATATTTACAAAATAATTGAATCTACCATACAAACCAAAGTTCCTAAAATCTTAACGAAATCTTTAAGAGTGTCAGAAATATTTTCCGAATACTGTACCGATTTCCTTACAAATTTGCAAAGAAGATCATATAAGGGTTGACACCAAAGAAACCTCTGAAAGGTTTCTCACACCGCAGTATTATTATCAATACTTTAGCGACTTTCTTAAGAATTGTATTAAAAAAATTTTGGCAAAAAATCGAAAGGGAAATAATCATTTCTTTACGGATTCGTTGAGAGTTCTCTGCTATTCAGATTACTCTGAAAGTATCGATTGCAGGGTACATACAGTGTTTTTCAAATTAAAATTCTTTTGTTATTTCTTTATAATATATTGTTAATGTATATAAATCGAAGTTTCAGACTTTATACAAAATTTAGGAAAATTCTACAAAATTTCATCAAAATTACGAACTTGTTATCCGAATTTTAGAAAATTTTCGGGTGTGCAGTTTTATGCCCATAAAATTGTAGTCAAGTATAGTGCAAGTTTCAAGCTGATAAAAAATCTTGATGATTTTTGAAAGGGGTATTCATCTAAGGCTTCCGATAAATGTGATAAAGTGATAAATAAACCGGGTTTCCATACAAGTTTATCATTTTATCACGTTTATCGCCGGTTTATCGCTTTATATGTACATCCCTAATATTTTTCTTTTGCTGACAGATTTTTGCACTTTTTTCTATGAATTTGAATTTCTTTTGAAATAAAATGCGCAATACCGTTCGGAAAAAAATTTCAAAAAATCAACGCCAGATTTTATAAATTACACTTGTTTATAAAAAAACTGCGAAAGCCGTCAGCAACAAAAAGATTATAAAAAATCAATGCGATTTTTACTAAAATGTTATGGGCTTAAAACTGCATACTCAAAAATTTTATAAAGGTTCAGATTTAAAAGTTCGGAAATTTGATGAAAATTTTAAAATTTGTATAAAGTTTGCAACTTTGATTTTATAGGTTTGGGTTAAAGCATGAAAAATATTTTTCTATAAAAAATTATATAAAAATTAACTGGAAAAATGTTGTGAATATTTAAAAAAAAAATCAACATATGAACACTTGTTTGAGTCACTGTACATACATACAATTAAACACATATGTACCACGTAACTGAG
>JAPVRG010229559.1:1701-12367 GCA_029783565.1 Rhagoletis cerasi | reverse complement strand
TGCCAGCTGAGCTATTCAAGTACGGCGGCGAAGAGCTGATAAGGTGCATGCATCAACTCTTATGCAGAATATGGTCAGATGAACGCATGCCCGACGACTGGAATTTAAGTGTGATCTGCCCAATCCACAAGAAAGGCGACCCCGCCATACGCGCCAACTACCGCGGGATCAGCCTTCTAAGCATAGGATAATAACTATTACCTGATTTTTATTTTTTCAATCAAAAATACTGATTATTTTATGATTTTTATTTTTCGCTCAAAGATAATAATTATTATTGAGTTTTATTTTTTCACTTAAGAATACTGATCATTCAAAAAACTCAAAAACTAAACTGTCATCATTTCCGACGTATCTTCCTCAGAGGTAGCCACACCCTAATAAAGGGAATAAGTCGTAAAATTATTAGGTCAAAATTTTTTAATTTTAAGTAGAAAAATAAAACTCAATAATAATCATTATCTCTGAGCGAAAAAATAAAAATCAAAAAATTATCATTATGTGTGATCGAAAAAATAATAATCAAATAATAATTATTTCCGTTGAGCGAAAAATAAAACTCAAATATGTAGCTTAAGAAATAATATTTTTTAAGCGACTTCTATCAAAGTTGACTAATCTGACTTATGACCAGTTTTATTATACAAATGCTCCTCTGTGCGTGCGCTAGAACTGAGATAAACGCTGTGGAGAAAAATCATACTCGAGTTGTTTTTGGTAGTTGAACAGCATCTTATTTTTTTCGTTCAAGGGTAGAGAAATTAAATTTGTTTGTCAGTAATGCAAACTACCGGAATTCAATATGCCAAAGCATTTCTATATACATAAGGAAGCTTATAATTTATTTGAAGCACGCTTATCTCTGCAGTCATGTACCACGGGTATTAGAAGTACATACACAGAGTGGAAACGTGGTAATTCAATTGAAGCGCAAAAACAATGAATGGCTGAGAAGTAGGAAAAAGAGAAATTTTGCAATGAAATTAAATAGAATTTGTGCATTGACAGGACATACATACACATATATGCGCATCCGTAGAATGCTTCAAGCAAATTTAATTAAAGTGTGAGCATGCAAGCTACATATGCACAAATATCTTTATGTATGTGTGCATAAGTGTATTTAAAATGTTTAAACGTACATATCGTTACCTAAGGATATAAAGATGCTTAGTCCATTTTCTGAAATTTTTTTCAAGCAGCTTTTAAACTTTTTTGCCCCTTAACGCACAAATATTGTTCTAAAAAAAAAAAATTGCTAAGTCTAAAAGTAACCCATATTAACAATTGCTTATAGCTTTGTTCAACTGTAAACTTTAACCAATTAAAATAAAAGCATACGTACAAAAACTTTGCATTTAAAGTTCTTAAAAATGTTTAAAAACATGTACTTATAATATATATTTTATTATATTATCTGTAAACATTTTTAGAACTTTAAGTGCAAAGCTTTTGTACGTTTGCTGTTTTATTAATTAGTGAAAGTTTACAGTTGAACTAAGCTCTAAGCAATTGTTAATATGGGGTACTTTTCGACTTTGCACATTTCCTGGAAAATATTTGAAGTTTTGTCATAGACTTGGCACTTTTTCTCTATAAAAGTTTTTCTTAAATAATGTAAAGATGGCAGCAGAAAATCATAAAAAATAAAGCAAAAAGCAACAGAAGTTAGTAACTGTTTTGCAGCGTAAAACAAAATTAGAAATTAACTTAAAACAATTCATTGCAAATATTTTTTTAAATATTTATGGCGTGATAAATTGCATATTACATAGAAATCAAATAAACAGTTGATTTAATGTAGCTTCAACGCGGTTAGTACATTTTCTTTAAAATTTTGGACTTAACACTTTTGCCCAATTATATTATATGAAAGCGGAAAGCGATAACTACATCTATCTTTTTTAAATGATGTAGTTTCGTATTATATGTCATTCTGCATAAAAAACTTAAGTAAAAAAAGTGGACTTAGCACCTTTGTATCCTTAGTAGGGTGTTCGATTATTCGCCTTTTTTCGAAACCCGGTTTTCGAGTTATTCGAAAAATGGCAATTTAAAAAAAAACGGTTACCCATTTTCAAATTAAGAAAAAACCGGTTGACCCGGTTTTATTTTGCATATCTTCTATACGGTAATACTTACTCTTAGAAATCATGACCAAAATTATAATGTAACTGTTAAAAATAGGTATAGCTTAAATTTAGAAATCAATAAGGCAAAATAAATTCGAAGTATTTGGCATTACAAGTAAACCAGAACCAGACTAACTATGCAAATATATGGGCTAGTAATGGTTGAAATAAATTCGACTTTAAAATTAGTTGCAGTTTTTTTGACAACTATTCCATTGAAAATTATGTCAAAAGGCTGAAATTAACTTTAGTGTCGACTTGGTTCTGACTATGAATACATCCCATAGCCTATTATAGACCTGAAAGACATTCATCGAGAATCAATCAACACCTTCGTCAACTCTCGCCCCTTGGCATCCATCATCGGAGACCAACAACCGCCTACATCAGACGGAGAGCACGCGTTGTTTTGTGAGACCCGCGATAATTCGACACAGCTCCATTCTGGATATTGTATAAGGTCGAAGTACTCTGTCTATTTTGAATAAGATGCGCCGACGACGTTAACCACGTCTTCACACGACCACTCACATCAGCTCATCTAACATACCTCTCCCTACATGTAGTCGATTCACTGATTTAGACAGAGTTTAGTAAGCTGATACAACAGAAACAACAGTGAAAAATTTTCTTTCGGGTTTCCCTTTACTTTTTTTTTGTAATTTTCTGCAGTGGGAAATGTTTCAGTATTCAGATATAATATTAAAAAAACTCTAGTTCGATTTATAATAGTTTAAATATATATTTAGAATTCTTAGATTCTGGTATATAAACAAACTAGGTGAAAACTGGGTAAAGTGCTGTTTAATAACGTTTGAACATTAAATCGTTGAGGCCCTAAAAAGCCTTAAACTTTTTCCGCCGTGCTGTTATTCTTGCGTTCCTCCTATCCGAGTAACTGGATTCATTACTCAGCACTGAATTCAACAACCGAGTTCTCTTGGCAACAAAATAATAAAATCAACAAGTCATTACTTTTGCTTTTTTTCGTTATTTAGGACCTTTTGATACCTACATATCTTTAGGCATCATCTTAAAAGGCGTAGTATCCCAAAAAAGGTAAGGAATCTAAGGAAAATAATAATGTATATTTTTCAATTTTTCACACATAAGACATTTTATGTAGGTAAATTTTAAGCCCTTTCTCATGAAATATACTTGTGATAGACCCTGCCGGCAAAATATCCGGAAACGTATCCGAAAATGGAAACGATTTCGCATAAAAAGCTGATGTTTGATCCGTTTTCCGATTCCATTTTCGGTCGTTTTACGGATCCGTTCTCCCACTAAAGTGTGCATCCGAAACGTATGTACAGAAATATACCGAAAACGGTTGTGAAACGGACACGTTTCCAGTTGTTTTTCTGAAATACCTTTAATTTAATTTTTCGTTGAAAACGACTTTATTCTGAACTTCACAGAAGCTTTTTCATAGTTACAGAAAACCAAACAAAAAACAAATATTAAATTCAGCAATTATTTAAATTTTAATACATAAATACTTTTCAATATGTTACTTCTAACGGCATTCGACCTGGGACCTCCTCTGCACTCTCAGCTATTGGCGAATACGTATGTATATATGTATGTACATGTTTTTCGGATACGAAAAATGAACAAAAATTGAAATCGTTTTCTGTACGTTTTTGCAAACGTTTCTGTGCTGGCTGGGAAGTTATAAAAAATTTAGAAAAAGGAAGGGACTAGTGGCAGTACGGTATAAAAGTTCGTGTTGCCCGGTGATACTAGAATACCAACGCAACTCTTGCAATCGACCATCACCTCGTCCGCAGTTGTAATCATCCATAATACACGTAAATTTACAAATTTTTTCGATTAAAACACTTTTCGATTACCTAAATACATCTGCGAACACCTAAATCGCACTTGTGTTTAACTATTTATGCACATACTCGAATGTATGTACATACATATGAAAATGATACATACAAACATATGTATATTTTAACAATATTGTGGGAATTTACACACACAAAAAAAATATTTTTTATTTTATTCCTTTCAATTATTATTTTTGTTTTAAATTTTTGTGTTAATTTTATGCAGCACAATTCGTAAAAGTTTCTAACTGTAGAGAGTGGAGTAAAAACTTGCAAATCGTCGATTATGAAATCGAAAAAAAAATCAGTTCCAAAAGGTTAGCAAAGCAAATATACATATTTTTGCTTAACCCGTTTTAGCTACATAATCAAATAAAAATCGTGTAGTCAAATTAAACTGGTTTTGATCAACAAAAAAAAATATTGAATATTAAAATAAAAAACACGCACACCCGTAAATATTTCTGCCAATGTTATTCAGCTTTAGAAATCCCACATCGATTCGCAGATATCGATATGCATGCTAACTAACGCGCTGGTAGGTTGATATTTTGTTAATATGTATATTAAAATGTACACATTTGAATATCTCGGTATAGTAGCAAAAAAATATACAGTCAGAATACAAAAGTGAAACCAAATGTACATTCCAATAAAGAACGCGCAAAACAGCATTTTTTAGCAAGTATATTCTTGCTTTTGTTCCATTAAACTTTTTTTTCTTAGATTGCCGCTTAAACGACATGTTAGTGTTTGGCCGAGCCTCTCCTCCGATTTGTGGCGTGCGCCTTGATGTTGTCACACAAAGAGGAGGGACCTACAGTTTTCCGCCGACTCCGAACAGCGATTGTATTTTATGAGAAGCATTGCCTGCCGAGGCGCGACCGCTTTTAAGAAAAAGCCTTTTTTCAATAATTTGTTTGCCATGTTGCTCGAGCCATGGCTTGAACCCAGGCCTCACGGAGTGGTAGTGCGCACTTCTAACCACCACACCACAGCGGCCACCGTTCCATTAAATATTTTGAATAAAACTCGACGTATTTTCAACATTTTTTTGCAAATTTTTTTTTAAGATAGTGGCGACACAATTTTACCTTTAGATATGCATGTATGTACGAGTATGTAATTCCTCACCCTGCCAGCAACTAAGCTAATTTCTAACGCACTTTAAAGTAATTACTGCGTAGCTGCAGTTGAATGATATTTGGACTACTTAGTTATAATGTAGCCCACTTACTATTTCAACATTTCGGTATCCTAAGCAGTAGTCAATTGTCCGACTTTGCATAACTTCACAACTAACTATATTAAATAGTAAATAAATGGGTTTGAAATTGAATTTTTTTATTTAAAGTGAAAATTATTTCATTAGTAACAAAACAAAAGATCTTAAGTTAACAAATGAATTTTGTGGTTGAAAGAAGTGCATATATACTAGTGGTAGAAGTAAAAGGAACACCTTATATTGGCCAGTTTTGTCTATATTTATTTTGTTTATTTAATATTTACATTTTTTTTTTTTGTAAAACAAAAAATATTTTTTAATTTAATTCTGATGATAAAGTATTTAGCTTTACATCCAAATGAAATTAAATTCACGTATTTTTCATTTTACATATTTAAATTTAAATAATTCAACTTAACTTACATTGATTTAATTTGAAAAGTCTTTCCTCCAATCGGAATCGAATCGCAGTAGCCTTCACGCGACACCACAGCCGATACTTGTGATAAAAGCAATTATTTGCGTTTTAGTTTTGCTCGAAATTGTCGAACTGGGTTAATTTAAGACCAAGAAAATCTCAGAGTTAATAATTGAAAAGGCCAAATATTATTTTTAATCCAAAAGAGGTTTCATATTCATTTAAATGCGATTGTTTGAGCAAAGAAATTTGCGTCTTTGGAGAATTAATTTTTCTTTAGTATAGTGAAAGTTTAAAACTTATACCTTGAAAATGTACTTTTTACAGTAAACTTCCTAAAATTTTAAATTAAAACCTTAAAAGTCTAAAATTTGCTTTAAACCGAAGTAAGGTCTAAAAAATATTCTAATATTTCTAACAGTGTAGTGTGGAAATACATATTATGTAACAGGCATTTAAGTAAACTCAATTTGTGAATTTAGCACTAACAACGGCGAACTTAACTTTAACTTAAACTTAAATTACCCTTTTTACTGCTTTTATTGAATTTAATTTTAAGCAACTCAATCACAAAAGATTTTCGCTTTTTAAGAGTTTCTCTTAACAACGCAACAGGCATTCATCTGGGGACTATTTTTCAGATAAACGCCTGTCTGCGATTGTTTGCTATTGTGGCAAGCAGGAAATGCAACAGTGTTTGGTTTCACCACGCTGAGCTAACAGCCACACTTCAGCAACATTTTAATCAGCAGATTGTTGCCATGTTGACGTTGGCTGACAGTTGGGAATACATTTATGCGTGCTGTGGAAATAATAAATACCTTTTTTATTTAATGCCAAACAGTTAAACATACACACATACACATTTTTACAAAACACATATAGTACACATGTACGCAAATACGCTCAATATTTTATGCAACTTAAACTAAATTTAATTTGTCACCAAAACTTTTTAAATACCCTCAAAATCTCTAGCAAACTCTTCTCCCGGCGAAGCTTGAATTTATTTCTATCTAAAATCCACCCTTTGTGTGTTTGCGACTACAGAAAACGCATACTTGTAATAACAATTAAATGAGGTTTGGCAATGAAGATAAATAATCTGCAATTTGTTCAAATTTGTGCATGTAAAGTAAAAGCTAATGTTTATACCTTCGTCTATCAAAAATTTTACACACCTCACTCGACACAGAGCCACACACTACACCAAGCATTGGCACTCTAATTGAATTGTGCGGCGATAACCAGCTGGGATGCCGCCGGGAGTTCATGTGGTTGATGACTATGGGCAACATTTAATGATGCTTATCAAGCAAATGATGTTTTAATTAAACCGTAATGGCCCAAATCCACCGCTGAATAATGCTCGCAAATGTTAAGACCATGAATAATTCATCTGCAACGCAAACAATTGACGGATAATTTGTATTGGATGTGGTTGGCAGCTTGCAGGCAAGACCAGAAGCGATCAAAATGAAACAAAGCAAGCACAAATGGTAAAAAAGAACATAAAAAAAATAAAGAAGAGGAAAGATAACCCAAATGTGGTCATTAACTTTTAAATTTGACTTTAATCCTTTTACAGAATTTTTCGGAAACATCTGCCGTTTCCTTCCAGTGATTGCTTGTAAGCTAAATTCTTACATTTATTTTTTATGTTTAGCCATCATTTAGCTGTGGTGTAAAACAATTATTTTGCTTTTAATCATTATTTTTAAAAAAAAATTTAAGTTCGAGTGACGTTGTACCACTTTAAGTAAGTGGTAAGTTTCTGCTTCTGACAACCTTCTTTTATGTTGTCTTTACAATTTGATTTATTAACATTAAGGTTCATTATGATACCAGCCGACCCGGCGAACTTCGTCTCTCCCAAAATTAGTATTTTGATTGAGATAATTTCGAACATTCACGATTCCACCAGAAATTAATATTTTGATCGGGTTTTCGCTGTCAATAGCAAATGTGACCACTCGAATTGAAATTTTTAATTGTAAGAAACACTTTTCCAATTCAACTGAATTCAATATCTTTTAGTTACGTGTAATATAAAGATTTTGGGGGAAGCACACGCCAGTAGCTCGTTTCTGTAACTCAATGGAGAATTTCTCTACCAATTTATGAATTCGTCGCCTTGTTCTCTACTGATAATGAGTACTAGAAAATGACGTACATACATAAGAAAATGACGTACATTCTCGACCAGTAGAGAAATAATCGGTGGAGAAGAGTTACAGAAACGAGCTATAGGTCAGGTAAAATCTTTGTGAGAAGGACTAAAATTTCAATTCAATTAAAATTAATTCGACTTCCAAGGATTGATCTTGGTGAATGCGAGGTGAGCCGGAAAACGGGTCAAAAGGTAAATCGATTGGGGGAATATATAGCATAATCACTTCCTCGGTCTTGGATTTTCCCTTGAGTATCGTGGCTTGAATTCAATTATTCCACATTTGTCCCATTGCATAATTTCGGTTGATTAAGGTTACGGAGCATGACGGTTACAGGCGTAATCTGTAGTCGTAAATTATGGAATTTCGTTGGATAAAACGTGGCTTCATCTGAATTAGTACTAAAATTCATTGTTTGTACAGCAATTGCATTTGAATTAAGAAATTCAAATTATCGATATCCCCATTTTTCGTTTCGAAAATCGCACAAGCACTCTATCAAGCGTCATTCACATTATTCTGGAAAATGTTTGGACAAAACATTCGTAAAGAGTGTGAAATTACAGAAAGTTTCCAGAAACGAAATCAATTCAACTGGTACTTCTCCGTCGCCAATAACATTCAACAATTTATTCGAGATAATTCGTGCATCGCAGCTTTCTCCCATAACGCCACATAAAAGAAAGCGTTGATTTCATCGGGCTGCCGTCGATTATGGAATTACAGGAGGCTTTTTTCGAGACTCGCCTGTCAGCAAAACCACTGCGTCTCAAGAATATTATTTTTTTACTGCGCAGATCCTTCATAGTTTACCTTTTGCAATTATTTGAAGATTAAAATGAAAAAAAATAAATAAATATTAAATAAAATTTCCCATATAAAATTCACGAAAATCGATTTTTCTGAAATTTCCTATTTTTCAAGGAAAATATCCAATCTTCGCACCCTTAAAGTTTCCTCATCAGACTTCTTTGGAGTCTTTGACTTTTAAATTTTTGAGAGAATATGTTTTATTGTTCTAGGAAATGGTTAAAACACCTACATATTAGTTCGCGAGCTATTTCAAAAAGTCGACAATATAGTACTATGTGTAGATGTAAGAACTCTCTTTGGAAAATTGTGGGTTTTTTTGAGAACCAGCTTCGCTCTGTGGTTTCTAATTATATGCTCTATCTCAAAATTATAAGTGCACCATATTTTGACAAATTCTTACAATTTTTTTTATTTAAATTTAATTCTTGAACAAACGCTGTATAAATCCAAGTTCCAAATTTTTAGCAATATTTAAAAAAAATTTACAAACTTTCGTAAGAAACGAGTTTACAGTTATGTAGGCAATTGCATTTTTATATAAGTTTGCAGTATTTAAGACTTACCGTTGGTTTTCGGCTACTTCTTTGCCGACGGTGTTGTGCACTTTTTTCCAGGGACCGTTACGGTTATGATCTTTATAATAAAAAACATACCTTAACCGTTAAAATTTTATTTATATTTTTTCGATCAAATAATAATAGTTATTTTTGATTTTTATTTTTTCAATAAAAAAGGATTTAAATCGGTCATAAAAAAGCAGTATCCGTTATAACGGTTAAAAATGTTCGAAAGAACAAAAATCAAACAATAACGATAATTTTTTGATCGAAAAATAAAAATCATGATATTTAACGATTATTTTCGGTCCCTGCCTTCTTCGACAATTTTCTCATTGCAGATAATGAGCAACACCTTCAACAAATAATTGCCAAAAATCAACGGCAAGTTCTAGCTTCTTCAAATTTGCACCTTGTTGTGCTAAAATTGAATGGGATACAAAACTGCATATCCGAAATCTTTCTAAAAAGTCTGGAAATTTGTACGAAAGTTTTTTGATTTTTTTAAATGTTTGCTCGAAGCTTAGATTTTTATAGAAAACATTTTAAATTAATAAAAAAAAATTAAATTATTTAAGCTTGTCAATATGTGGTGTGCTTATAATTTTGACACCGGGTGTATTTATTTTCCCACCACTTTCCATAGTAGTTAAGCTTAAATAAAGTAAGTAAAAGATATTTTATAGGGATGTTGGAAAAACATTGATGCATCGAAAAAATGGATGTTTCCTTCGATGCATCGAACATTTTTCACTCGATTTATAAATAGTCGATGCATCGACGTAAATTGAAAAGGCTGCAAAAAGTGTGACTCAACATTCCGTCAGGAACATAATCAACTCATTTATAGTAATTAATTTGTTATTTTTGATAATTTTCCTAGTGACATATTTTGTTTTAAAACAATATGCGTAAAATCCTATGCAAATCGATGTATCGATATATGCATCGAATTAAAGAATACAGCGATGTATTTTCGTTACTGACATCCCTAGTTTTTTATTAATAATTAGACTTACAGCAAATAGAGGAGTTGATCCTAGAAGCTGGACTGCTGTACCCAGCTATTGCGCAAGCTCTTTCAATATTTCTCTCGTTGCCGTGTAAGACCTGCTCAATTGAAAGATCCTTTAGCGCCCTTTAACGAGTGAAAACTTGGATGCGATCAACAATGCCCCTTATCAGCTCCTCGCCGCCTTACTTGAATAGCTCAGCTGGCAGGTCGTCAGCTACAGCAGCTTTGTTGACTCTATCGTCATCAACTGGGGGCTCGGATCCGTCTTCTCCACTCCTTTCAGTGCTGTTGTTATTCACAAGAGTGGAAAAGTGTTCCCTCCATAATTTAAGTACGTTCTGGACATCAGTCCCTAGGTCGCCATGGTTGTTCTTACAAGAGTTCGCACTGGTCCCGAAACCTTCCGTAAGTCGCTTAACTCTCTGACAAAAATTTCGATCGTTTTTCCTGTCGGCCAGCATCTTAAGTTGTTCGCACTCACGTATTTCGGCCTC
>JAPVRG010229549.1:10347-20553 GCA_029783565.1 Rhagoletis cerasi | reverse complement strand
AGGCAATAAATTTAATCGATTTTCAATACAAAAACTTATTTACTTAAACGCAAATTAAAATTGGTATTGTTTGTACTTATTCTTGAAATTATACTTTTTTAGTGAAACGATAGGTGATAATAAAATCAATCAATTAAAAAAAGTTTATTCTTTCCCTAAGCTTTTCTTTTTTGTTTTTTTTTATTTATTTCTCTTTGTCCATTCATTCCCTTCATGGTTGTGCATGTTTTTCAGACATAGATAAAACTTAAGTATGTTAAGTTAGCACACTTATGCCTACAAATTGGGCTCTTTGAGATACCGTAACGAAATCAAGTGACTTCATAGCAGCTTGACTGTCGGGGTTTATGTATATGTATATACATTATATTTGTTGTGACAACTGTTAGACGTATACTCTCAGCAGCTTCTTGTATAGCCGCTCGTTCAAACTGAAAGGCACTAAAATAGTCTCTACGGCCGAATAACGACGTCAACCCCAGTTGCTCAGCGTACTAATGTATCAAGCTGGGATCCATCTATGAAAAAAATGTTATTACAAAAAGTAGATTTTTATACCTGTCATTAACATTATAACTTTGGTCCGATGTTTGTGAGTACCAGAAGAAGAAGAGATAGACCCATAAAAAGTTACGCCTCTAAGATACCGAAAATTCGCTGTAATTTTACTTAAAATTAATGGTAAAAACTATTAAAATCAGACCACTAAAACACATAGCTACCATATAACTGATCGTTCAGATATAATGTTTTGCTTTACAACTCCTTTATTTAGACAGATGCCACCACAAAATTTGGTGAGCCATTTACTTATCAGCTTACAGAGAACATCACCAAGATCGGTGCTCTATAAAGTACATCGCCGTATCCCATAATTGCTCAAATATGAGGTTTTGGTATAAAACTCCTTCATTTAGACAGCTGTAATCATACAAATTTCTGCTCCCTTTAACAATTAATCATACAGAGTTCACTGAGAAAATCACCAATATTGGTGTTCTATAAGGTATATATTCCATGGCATAGATATGAGTTCTTTTTTTTTACCATAAACATGCAGTAGATAAAAGACGATTTTTTGTTTGTTTTCATGAAGGCTGAAAAGGCTTCGGCATGACCAAAGCAACATTTTGTTTACTTGTATCTATTTAAATTTATTATATAAAAAAGATAGGCCGTAAATTGTACTTTTTTTTAAAAGATATTCTTATTATTTCAACCAATAAGTCACAAAATCAATAAGAAATATATGTATGTGAAAATTTTTTCATTTTCCTCGTCTGTCCTACCACTTCGTCTACGAACTATTCATAGAGACAATCCTTAAATTTACACAAGCAATATATTTCTATGTGACAGGAACCCAAAAAATCTTAGTAACTTTAATTTTAACACATAACTTGCTAAGAAACCTAGGCATAATGAATAAATTGTAGTAGCTCAAAATATTGCTATTTGTAGATATTTTCTTCATAAAAAATACTTATTGCAACTGCTTTGAGTTATGTTAAAAGCCTTATGCGATGCCAAATAGTATATTTGATTCCTGATAACTAAGAAACAAACCGTTCCCAACTCAGAAAATTTTTTTTTTGAGAGAATATGTTGATAGTTTTTATTCCATAAATGAAAAAAGTGCAATAAAGCAATGTACTTTTGCCGTGAAAAATATGGATAGAACTCACCATATTTGCTAAGCAGGAAATAGCTTTCAAAAAGAAGCGAGCTGAGATGAGTCTTGCCGGTGTATTCAAAATGACATAATAAATAAAAGACTTAAGCAACAAACCTGCTTTAATTTCTACGTTATTTCAATTTAAATAGTAGAAGTAAACCCTGCAAAGAAGAAAGTAAAACTAAACATTTACTTCACTCCAACGTGTAAACATTTTGATAGTGTTTTACATATTTTCATAATTTTTTTTATTTATTTCGTACTCAATAAAAAAAGTAGTTTTATAAAAATATTGTTGATTTCTATTCTTTCTTTTTTTCTTGAGAGCTGCAAACTGATTTAAGAAATTTCGATAGAAGAAAATTTCTTTCCCATTTCTTGAAAGTCATTTTATATGAGTTTTTCGTTTTTCTCAAGAGCTGTATACTAAGCTTAACTACAAAACTTCCATTGGTGTACTTTTCTTACAAATTTTCTTTCTACGTTGGCCTAGAGCTCCAAAAAAGTAATCAACGAAGTTAAAGCACAGCGAATAGAACTTGAACTTTATTGAAGCAATATGAATTGTCATCACAAAGCGCCGAAAAACATAACTACGTCAAGTTAGCTACTGAAAATTAGAACGAATTTCGTATGTGTGATTATGAATATGTACTTATAAATGTAGGATTTATCTTTCCATGCTGTTAGATATGGTTACAAATTAAATCTACTAGCAAAAGCTTGTCAAAAATAAGCACTTAAAAGTATTTTAAATAGTGCTAATATTTGTTGTTAGAAACACTTGCTGACTGGCATAAAATGGGAGCTACATACATACATATATACATATGTATGTAATTAGTCTACGCGCATCAAAATAATAGCAAACAAACTGAAAGGAGCAAGTCATTGACTTGTACGATTCAAGTGGACTTTGATACGTTTCCGCACAACTACAGGCACACGCGGTTTATTTTATATCTAATTCTATTTAAATAAAGCCAAAACTATATGTAACCTTTGTGTTGAGCTTAGATGTGATGAACACATAAAAAATAATACGAGAAAACTTAGCTGAATAACAAATAAAGCCTTCATATATATTACGAAATTAGTTTAAAAACATACATACACACACATGTACATTAGGGTGGTCTAAAAATTCACAAGAAAATCGACTTTTTGCAATTTTCTTGCCTTTTTATTTTTGAAGCGGTTAATATTTAACCGTGACGCCGGGTCTTTGAAGTGTTCCACAAAACATTTTTTCGTAAAATTGCTATAAATCTGTAAAAAGAAATGTTTTTTGATCGAATAAAAACTCGAAAATGTTACAAATTTTTTTCAAAACGCGCGTGATGAGGTTAAGAACACATAAAATAACTTATTTTTGTTAATAAGAGATCAGATTATCGGTTATGAAAAAGTAGTTCAAAAATTTATTAACTCCTTAAAAAACCGATTTCAAAATAAAAAAATACCGGCCTCTTCATTTTCCATATTCCTCAGTTCTAGGGTGTGGCTGGGACATTTTTTTTGATCACCCTAATGTGCATATGTGCAATATGTATGTATGTGCAATGATCTATGAACAAGTGAAGAAGGCTTAATTCGAGCCAAGCTGAGCTTTGTGTACCCGATGCATGTGTTCATGAACTGCATCGTTTTGTTTTTATTTTCTGAAAATCACCGTTTTATTTGAGTAAATTTATTTAAAAACTTTTCACCATTTGCATGAAGTACGATATACCATTATTAAGAAGGAATATATGTACATATGATTAAGAAGTAGCTTAAAACAATGCTTTACAAATTCGCTTTATCAGGCCTTCTCAATTGTTTATTTCCCTTGATTAAATGATTTTCATTTGAACTCGACCGTAGAAAGTTTTAGTGTTCTTTCGTTTTGAAATAATTTCATAACTTTTAAACCCCTCCTCGGAAAAAGACATTAAGATGAGTTGTTTAGTATTTTTTAAATATGGTTTGGTCTAAAAAAATTTTTGATATAGATATGGATCGTATTTGTGAAAATAAAATTAAAGATTGACGAAAAAAAATAGTTTGTATGAGAAAATATGAAGATGGTAAAGTACTTAAATATCCTTGTTACCCTTCCAATAATGGTTTATTTCTGCAAATGTTTCTGTTCCATTACTGTTGTAATGAACTTTGTAAGGAATTTTATTGAACCAAGTTGGCTATTTAAAAGATTTTTCTAAATTTCGAAGTACATTATGGTCAGTTTTAAAATTAATTTAGATTAATTGTAATATTTATTATGGAATGGCGGTATGTATGAACCAAACTAGCGTTACGCGAACAAAGTTATAATAGCCTTCTGTACTACTGTGTGCACTGAGCCTTATGTAATTTTTCGAAAAAAAAAACTAACAAATAAACTTAAGAAAACAAAAAGTAAACGTCATACCCTTGTACACATGTCACCCACATCAATAAAAAGCTTACGCTGGCGCACGCGAATGTTACTATGGAGCAGCTCAATGGCGTAGCTACATTTGTGTGCGAATACGTTACGGTCTTTTGGCTGCTGTCAGCGTCTGACTTAAAGGGGAATCACTGATTTTTTGGTTGTCATCATTACTCACTGCCAGGTGCCACCTGCGTTTTTTGTGTATTTTTATGTTTTGATGTAGACAAGTGTAATGATCACTCAATTTGCTGGTGCTACAAATGATTTTGCTTAAAGGGGGAATACACGACTCCAGCTGCTGGCGCCATCAGGTGACTGTGTCATCAAGCTCGAAGCATAAAACATACCAACATGCTTATACAATATTAATTTCTTTACGAATCAGCTGCGGAAAAAATCGAAATAAAAAGCTCGAAGTCTGTTAATTTTTCTATCATTTTGTTATAACATTGTTCAATTCAGAATTGCAATATCTTTAACTTTTGACCTTCCACAAACACGGCTTGGACTCATAGAGCTCAAGGAACATCCACCAAAATTCTATTTCTCTTGAATTCAGAGTAGCCCGCGATGTTTACTGGTTGACAACTCAAAAAAAAATAGCTAGTTTCACCTTAAACGACACCAGCATTCTGGTACAATAATAAAAATATTAAACCGTTTTTGATATTGCTCCAGCAGCTGGTAAAATCACACCACAAAGAAAAACCTTTTTAATCGGCTGGCACCAACACTTGATGGCGCCAGCATTCCGGTATTGTTTAGGCAAGTTGTGAGCAATAAGTTAATTAACTTAACTTTTAATTTTACATGCATGGATTTTTCGGATATAGAATGGTTACTATGGATAGTTATTCAAGCCGAGAGCGAGCGTAACTCTTGTGCCGATTACTTCAATAGGCTGGGTTGCAAGTATCTTCAAAACTAGATCACTAACGTCTTCTCATGGCCAGGAAAAAGTTAGGTTTTCCCAGAAGCAGAGAGTATTTATCTCATCTCTGTTCCAATATCTTCATCGTGTTGAATAATCTACTTTGCCCAGTTAGCTACAAAGGTTTCGATGTGCAGGGCTAAGCGGATGTAATTGTCATTCTAATCAGAGGCAGATTCGAATAAACAATTTTATTGAACAGAGTCGAAATAACGACTAGCATCCATAAAGTTACAGAAACAAGAAAAGGGACAAAGTAAACGAACAATAGCTCCATGGCGTCAAGATATGTTCTTAAAAATTCTCCCACCCCAGGATAAAGGCACCCTTTTACTAAAAATTAAATAGACCAGGAGGCAGAACTATCTGTTAGCTTTATGGATATGTGCCCTTCAAGGTACAATATTGAACAATATTTAGGACTTTCTTCTCAAGCGGTCAAGTGGGAAGGTGAACGACCGCTTTAAAGCCGACCACAGCCTCGGTACAAGGGTCTACAGTTTGCAACACAGATGGGTTTTTCTCATAGACATGGTAAAGAACAACTCTGTCTTCCAAGCTGAGATCTACGCCACTTAACTATTGCCATTGGAATCCATAAAGTGCAACTACTTATTCTATCCGGCTGATAAAGGAGGCTCATACTTATTGGACGATTTCAGCAAGTAGCACGTGTTAATGTATTCAATCTAGTAATATCAGCTAGGAAACCAACAAATACTCTTCAATTTAAGTAGGCGTGACATCAGATTGATCGATGGCCTTCTTAGTGCGAAGAATAGGAAAAAGCAGCGTACATATACAAGGTGGCGCAAAAAGAATAACCCTATTTGAAGACGCTAAGACTTTTTCAGATGCCGGTGATCACAATCTGTTTTTTTTTTGACATTTGCAGAGGTATACGCCACCAAAACAAGGATACCTCGTTTTAATGTGAAATGCCTGAATTTTCTAGAAATTAATGATGAGCGACGAGGCACATTTCCACATCTCGGGACATGTAAAGAAACAAAATACCCAGTTTTAGGGAACCGAAAATACTCGTGCTCTCCATGAGACACCACTCCAACCACAAAAACAGACTCAGCTCCGATTAAAAAACTTCCTATCTCAAAGTAAATTCAATAAAAATTCAGCTGAGGAAGGGCGTTTTTGAACCAAATTCTGAAATAGGGCGTTTTTCAATCGTTTTCTGAAATAGGGCGTTTTCGAGCCGGCAGCAGAGTTAGGTCGGTCTTCCACTCAACCGTCGATATATTCTTTCTCGGCAGTCATTTAAGTCACTTCATCTTTCGCCAAATATTCCATGCTGCCTTCCTCATGTATTATTTCCTTATTATTGCTCTGCGATGGGTATCCAACTGACAATTCAATCAAAGATATTGTGTGTATGGTTCATTGATCTCTATCACTGCAACTTTTTTATACTCAATTTACAATCCATCATTATCAACAAATCTTTCACAGCAAAAAGTTGTAAGCCAAACAACTTGCGATTTAACAGACAATTTGGCGCCAACAATAGTTTATTGAATGCGCTGGCAAATGCTTTTTACAAGTCACTTTTTATGTACATATGTAAATACATATGTATATACATATCGCGCAAGTTCTTCAAAAATGTGTTAACTCGAAATTCCCCGTTTGCCAGAAAACGACAATAACTATTGTGGAGTTCATATTAATCATATTCGGAGGACAGACATCACTGTCGGTTTTTGCATAAATTAAAGCAAAGTATTGCTACAGATTTCGCAGAAAGGTAAAGCGATGATCAAAAAATGTTCCCAGCACATAAAATCAAAACTGACAAATTTTGAGTTAATACGCTTTTGAAGTACGTATGCGATATGTATATAATGACAGAACAATAAAGTTGTGGCAAAGTTCTTTGCTCTTTATTGCAGAAAAAATACACTTTTTTATTTCACCCGAATGGTTAAAGTACCAATTTAGATATGTGCATTCATGGGCTCATATGTATGTACACATATATACAGACATGTAGGAATATGTTTTCAGACGTCGACACGTCCTTCAAAAGAATGCTGTTAGATTACATACTATGTACGACCTTTTTGCGTTGCTTTTTCTTTTACCGTTAGTTTTTCAACCAATAAAAAATAATAATTTTTGCTGCGTCACTTAGAATTACTGCAAGTAGCAATAAAATGTTTTATGACTTTGGCTAAATCGAGAAGAGTCGAATAATGTTTATTTTTACGTATGCCATGTGTAGGTATGTATATTATCTACTACCTTTAATTATGTCTTACAGGTTTTTTGTTAGATATTTTTTATTATTTTCCGAATGTAAAACACAACAGACATACATACATGTATGTACATACATATGCAAAAACAAACCTGAAACAACCCTGCAGGAAATGGCACTAGTTTGTAGCTAACTATTAACTAACCAGCAGTCGACTAGTGGTAACTATTTATAAACTATTTACTTTGGCTGTAACTAACTACTTTTGAAGGGCAATGGCCGCAAAGTAGTGAGAATTGGTTTCCTCTGCATTCGAAGTCAACTAATTTGTAGCTAACTACTTTTGAGTGTAAACTATCAATTAAAAAAGGAATTTTAAATTTTTTACATTTTTATTTATTTAATTATTTTATTTAACGTTACATATTTGCTTATTTGTTTACACGTTCTTTGTAGATGGTCTCATATTTGAATTCGATCAGACATACCATCAAAATGATAATATAAAATTTCGGCCTTTATTTTATTTGTCCTGAATACGAAAAATAATCTGCGAAGTGCAGAAAAGTGAAGTGTATTGAAAGTAATTTTTGAATGAGGATATTTAAATAGAAACTTGTAAAAAAACAAACTCCCGATAACGTCTGCATGACTCCTGCACGACTTTACAACTAACTCAAAGTTAGTTTTTTCATAGCTAATTAGAGGTTAGTTATTTATCGGAATCCCGCAAAAAAGCTTACTAGAAAGTTGGTTGTCTTAATGAATTGATACTTTTTTTTCTGCAGGGAAGGGAAGTATACATGCATACATACATACATAATATGTATTACATATGTACAAAACTTATGAACGAACAAATGCAGGTCTGTCAAGCTTACCGAAGTATCTTGTAGAGGGCCAATGAGTTCAATGAAGTTTCTTTATGATAAACCTTTTGCATTTAAATATCTTTGTACATAGAATGTTTTTAAATATAAATTTTATTTTATTTTATTAAATATACATACTCAAAACATGTTTGAAGAAACTGCTATTTTAATATCTCTTCGAAATACATTTGTATACAAATATAATTGAAGTATTTTTAACTCTCTGCTCCCCAGCATATTTTTGAAAATAGTTATCCCCACCATGGGTAATTATTACTCATTACATTCAAAATTTTTAATAAAAGCTTACTAATTTTTCTCTAGTGATTAATGTCAAAGCGGAATAAAAAACCTGTGATACCGAGTACTTTTTTATTTTTTTTTGTGCGTAAAAGCTTTAAAAATAAATAATTTTACATTAATTAATATAAATTTTTATAAAAAACCAAGTAAAGCAGTATAAGTTCGAGCGAAACCGAAGTTTATATACCCCGGCGCACCCAGCTTTCTTAGTTAGACTCTAAGCAATGTTCGTATCGGGTGTGGTGGGGATTAGTGGAGGGGCTACTGAGATACAGCATTTGATCATAAGTGGGCGGGGCCACGCTCATTTAAAAAAATTTTCATAATTGCCTTATTTTATGCCGAAACTTTACTTCACATATTAATTTTCAACAACTTGCATCCAGAAATTGCAGAAATGTCGTAGTTTTTGAATTTTTCCAAGATACCGTTATATTAGAGGTGGGCGTGGTTACCATCCGATTTCCAAAGTTGGTTTAGGTATAAAAACTTGGGCAGGGTCTTAAAACTTTTACAAAAACAAAAATATTTTTTAATGCCGAGTGGCATTTTCCAAAATTGAAAACGGCAGATCCAATATGGCGGACAAATTTTTTAAAATTTATTGGAATCGCCATATTAGATCCGCGATGGATTTCAAAAAACGCCACGCATCATTTAAAAGTAAAATTTTTTACCGAACTTTCAAGAATATAATCGATTTTTTAATAATAATAATAATAGATTGGCGCTTACACAATATGTTAGTGTTTGGCCGACCTTCTCCTCCAATTTGTGGCGTGCGCCTTGATATTGTCACACAAAGGGGAGGGACCTACAGCTTTACGCCGACTCCGAACGGCATTTGTATTTTATGAGAAGCATTTTCATGACAGAAATACACTCGGACGTTTGCCATTGCCTGCCGAGGGGCGTCCGATGTTGAGTAAAAACCTTTTTTCTATAATTTTTTTACTATGTTGCTCGGACCAGGGCTTGAACCAAGGCCTTGCGGAGTGGTAGTGCGCACTTCTTACCACTACACCACAGCAGCTGCCAATTTTTGAAAAGGATGAATGAATTATCAAAAACTTATCCACTATATTGGATCCGCCATTTTGAATTAAAAAAATTCATGATCACATTTATAATCAGCGACCCCAAAACGACCGAGTAACCAATTTCGAGTAAATCCTTTGTCCACCATATTGGATCCGCTGTTTTGGATATTGAAAAATGCCACACGGCATTAAAAAGTATTTATTTTTATTTAAGTTCTAAGGCCTTGCCCGTTTTTTTTTATACCTAAACCAATTTTGGAGAGAGGGGGCTTCAGTTAGCGAAGAATACCTCATATATTAGTATTTACAAATACACAGAACCAACCAGTTTTTTGCTTAATTGCAGAGGCCAAACACAGTACATGAATTGAGCAGAACAACTAATGGAATCATGCAAAAAAAGTTATTTAAAAATACAATTAAGTAACTTGAGAGCTAGACGCCATAGCCAGCTGTTACTTCCGATAAATAATAAATGTACATTAGGGCGATCCATAAAAATATCAATACCTAATTCTTGTATGGGGTACCAGTTTCATTTATTCTACATACAAAATAAAGACGTTCACGACAATTTCAAAATTTTAAACAAATCTTTGCTATATCTCCGGGTTTGAAAAAATTACTTTTTTTTAAATCGCCAATAGTCTATTGAATTAAAATCTGATAAATTTGACGTATTATTGAAACTTTTTCATATAAATTCATAAACTCGCTGAAATATAGCTGATCAAAGTCAAGATTTTTGGTCGAA
>JAPVRG010229548.1:0-13779 GCA_029783565.1 Rhagoletis cerasi | reverse complement strand
ACGAGCTAATGAAATGTATACAGAAATCATAAAAGCAAGTCTGAACGCAGTTGATGTATGTGAAGCTATTTTGCCGAAACAAAGTAATTTATGCTGTAATATGAACATAGTTTAAAAGGCGGATTAAGAATTATCCGAGTTTCATACTTTTATTAAAAGTAAATGCGTCTGTAAACTTAAAAAAACTAAGGCAATCAAACTACATACTTGAATATTTTTGGGTTCAGATACTGCAATATGTGAACTTTATTATTTTCGAAAGAAAATCGAAGTAGATCATGGGTAAAGCGGAGTAGCGTAGTAAATTTCTAATTTTTCTCAAAACTTGTAGTAAATCTATTGCGATCATATGTATATATGTATCGAAAATGTCTTTGGTAAGGTAAAAAATCTATTTTTAATATATATGTGCACAAATTTTGAGAAAACGTAATTCGGGGGTCGTGGAATCTTAGTTTAACAGCAAATACAAAGATAACAGTTTTTTAACGTCCTTCGCTTTAAGCGTCAGTTTCACGGCAATTTGCGAAAAAAGAGAAAATGTTTACTGATTTTCTCGGCATCTGTCATCCGAGGGCCTGCGGCTTTCGGACTGCGGCCCATGAGCACACTCAGGATCATAACCCTCCTTTCTGTTATTTTTTGGCATTTCCATTTATCTATTACAATTCCTTTCAAACCCTTCCATTTCTATTCCATTTTCTCCAAACACACCAATACACTAACCGAAAACACACCTACAGCCTTCCAGCGTTACTTATAGAACTGTACGATGGAATAAGTATGTAATAAAACAATGAAAAAATTAAAAAAGAAAAAAAAAATATTCAGGTGGATAGAAGTTTTTTGGGGAAATGAGAACTAAAGGAGTTCCCAAAGGTCAAAGGTCAAATTCAGCACTTTCTTCAAATCCAAATATTTCCCAAGCCAACTCACGGATCCTAAAATTTTTACTGTCATTTAATAGAAAATATAAATCTTTTAAATTTAATACATAAATGTTATTTATATCTTGTAAAGTTTTAGCAAAAATCGAATTTATAAAAAAAAATCTAAACAAATTCGTGACGTCGGTGCCGAGGCTCCGTAATCCGTAATCCGTCTCCAGAAGCTTTGTTGTTTTTCAGCCGCGTAATTGCTATTCGTACCTCGTCATAGGAGGTGGGACATCGACTGTATCATCATCGACAGGCGCCTCGGGTTCGTCTTCTCCACAACTTTCCGCGCTGCTGCCATTCAATAGGGTGAAAAAGTGTTCTCTCCATAATTTAAGTACGTTCTGGACATCGGTAACTAGGTCGCCATGGTTGTCCTTACAGGAGTTCGCCCCGGTCTTGAAACCTTCCGTAAGTCGGCTAACTCTCTGGTAAAATTTTCGGGCGTTTTTCCTGTCGGCCAGCATTTCAAGCTCTTCGCACCCTCGTATTTCGGCATCTCTTTTCTCTTTGCGGCAAATACGTCTCGCTTCCCTCTTCAGCTCCCTATATCGATCCCACATGGCTCGTGTTTCGCCCGATCGCAGCGTGGCCCTGTAGGCGGCATCTTTTTTCTCTGCAGCTTCTTGACATTGCTCATCGTACCAGTTGTTCTTTCGGGCTTGCTGAAATCCCATTATTTCTTCGGCGGCGGTACTTAATGAGCGGGAAATGTGGTTCCACTGCTCACGTATGTCGGTTTGTTGAAGAGTGCTCTCTGAGAGCAGGTGTGAGAGTCGAGTGGCGATTAAATTGGCCGTCTCTCGTGATTGCAGCTTTTCGACGTTCAGCTTTCCTTGCGTTGCTGGACGCACACTTTTAGCCGCACAGAGGCGTGTGCGTATCTTGGAAGCGTGCCTTCCGTCTATCACAACATGATCGATTTGGTTTGGACGTTTCGTCGTGGAGGCTGAATTTTCCGATAGTGGCGCCAAAGATACCTCCCTTGCCCACCCTGGCATTGAAGTCGCCAAGCACGATTTTGACATCGTAACTGGGGCAGCGCTCATAGATGCGCTCCAAGCTATCGTTCATAGAAGCTATCCTTGGACGTTTCGTCCTTCTCTTCCATCGGGGCGTGGGCACAAATTAGCGAGATGTTGAAGAATCTTGATTTTATGCGGATTGTGGCGAAATGCTCGTCCACCGGGGTGAACGACGGGGTACTCGGCGACGGAGACTCTCTCCCACCACAAATCCAACACTGAACTTGCGCTCCTTTACGTTGCATCTGTAGTAGACGTCGCAAGACCCCACGTGTTTCTTGCCTTGCCCCGTCCATCGCATTTCTTTAATGGCGGTGATGTCAGCCTTTGTCTTTACGAGGACATCAACCATCCGGGAAGAGGCACCTTCCCCCCGGACATTCCAGGTGCTTGCCCTGAAATCTTAGTCCTTTAATCGTTTGCCATGGTCGTCATCAAAAGAAGGGGGTCTCATCCGAGGCTTTGTTTTTGTTTTCATTGGAAGAGGTTTTTACGAGGCGGGTCTCAAACCCTGCGCACAACCCATTTCCGCACCTACTGGTGAACAGACGCTTCAGACTCCAGCGGGCCTTTAAACCGAATAAGTCGGAGTGATCCCACCGAAGCTCTCTCTCTTTCTGCCGTGACCCAAGGCTCCACACGGGTTGGTTACCGCATCTCGCACATGGGTTGCTCACGTTCCCCAGAACGAGGACATAAGAGTCGGGATTGAGTATAGCCGCGCAACTGTAACTGCATACCCAGAAGAATGAATAGACCCCATGTGAAGGTTTTGCATGGCAGAAATACACTCGAAGGTTCGCCATTGCCTGCCAAGGGGTGACCGTTGTTAAGAAAACACTTTTTTCTATAATTTGTTTTTTTTTTTGCGAAGTTCCTCGGACCCGGGCTTGATCCCAGGCCCCACGGAGTGGTAGTGCGCACTTCTAACCGCTACACTACAGCGGCCGCCTAAACTTTAAATTGAGGCCAAGCACCAAATTTCTCCATATGGAAATTCCAGAGTTCCGCTCCAGGTGAGGGATACGGTTTCTTATTGTCCCAGAGATTTAAACTCAAATAAATAAACTTCAATTCTTCAATTAGTTTTTTGTAGACCTTTATAAGTTAACAGGAAACCATCTTTGGAGAGAATTTACTTTGCGGACTTGGCAACTCTGCGTATCAGTATATCGGGAGTTTGCTCTGCGGAATTAAATCTGATAGCTAGACTCAAAATCGTTTAAAAAGTGTTATTTAATCTGATTTTTTTCATTAAAAAGTGCATAATATTGGAAGTAAATGCTTCCCCATCATATGAATATAAAATTCATTGGGGAATGTATGTTTTTAACTAGTAATCATGAGATGAAAATTCTAAATTTTTGCAGTTCGATTTTACTTTTCTGTGCAGTCGTTCTATAAATTTTCCGTCTGTGCGTGTGGTGGGTGTGAGCGGGATAGCGAAATGTGCGTGCGTTCGTAAAAAAGTGCCAAAGTGTAATTAAAAATACACAAAATGAGTGATTAATCAATTTGGCAAAATATCAATGGAAAGATGTGCATAACAATCAAAAAAGTTCGCATAATTAATTAAGTCAATCCCATTAGCAATTTATTTTTGTTGTCGGTCACTTCACTGATACATTTTCCATAGACTAGTCCGCTGCCACCTTTTTCGTAATTCCTTAAGTCTAATTTTATCAAGTAGTTTGCTTTGTCTGTTCGTTCTTAAATACATACAAGCGGACAGTAGAGAATGCAAAACGTAGGAATGTGTGGAAGGAAACATGCAAAAATAAAGTAGCGTTGAGCTTTTTTGTTTAATGACAGAATATGTAATGCGTACATGCTGAAAAAATAAATTTTGGTTATATTTTAGTCATAAACTTTAAACAGCAATTGGTAATTATCAACAAATTTCAAAAAAGTATTAATAGGATTTCGAAAGTAATTTAAGTGAAAAATTATTTTCTTATTTGAATTTAATATGAAAACTGACAGAACGGAAGGAAAACGTAAGTTAGATTCATATCCAAACTAAAAAGTTTGCCGACGGCTATTTCTTTCACGTGATTATAATCAGCATGCGACGTATGTACTATGCATGTAACGGTAATATTTTCTCCAGAAATCAAATTAGCTAATTATTAATTTTTTATTATGGGAAGTTGGCAACCCCGAAACTGCAGTTGTCGCTTTTTCCAAATCTGTACTTTCCACCGGCTTCGCTGTTTTTGTCTATGCACTATTTGTCCAACTCTGTCATGAAGTGAAACATGCGACAGGGACAAGTAGTGTTGCACAGATAATTTTGCAAACGTGTGAATTAAACTTAGCCAAATGTATAAATGAAATAGAAGGCTATTAAGAAAGAGAGGTCCGACGAATACGTCAATATAAAAAAGTACGAGAAGAAGGAAAAACTAAGAGAATGTTAAAGATGAACCAAGTGAAAAGAAGAGGAAATCAAAAAACCAACAAGAAAGACAAAAGAAGAGGAGACAATGAAACGAATGAATCTGAGTTTTATATGTATTTTAATACATTTTCGAATAAAAGATTTTTGGTTTGATAAATTTGTCAAAGTAACAACGTTTTAAAGAATGATTTGGATTTTGAAGAGTTGTAAGTTTCTAAACTAAAGATAAACAAATTAAATGTGGAAATATGAAATAATTGAAAACCAAAGGCAATAAACGAAACGAAGTCACAGAACATTTTGACAATTTGGTCACAAGCGACTCGAGGAGGTTTCTCGTCGTTTTCGGCCTAAAAGAGTGTAGAAAGTGCAGCAAGGTGCGCGGTGGTGTAGAGCAGAACAGGACAGAGAAAAGCAAATAAATGAAGGCACATCAAAGATGTGAATAAGAGTATGGAGTAATGTGTGAAGAGTGAAAAATTTGCACAATAAAGTTTCTTAAAAAATCAATAAAAATATAAGGAGCAGAAAGTCAAGTTGAAGACCCAGAAAATAAAAATTTATCTAAAGCGTCGGAAGCACAATCGATTTTGTTCCTGACGCGATCAGCAACACAAGAGAAGAGAAAGGCAGCAAGAGTTTTTGGTGTCATCGATTTTGCCAACCAAAGGATTTTTGACTGTTTTTCCTTTTTCGAATCCGACCATAATCTAATATTTTATGTATTGTAACCGCAGTTCGCAATGCTTTTGGAAGTGTGTTTAAAAGGTCAAAGATCCATTAAAGGGTCCTAAGTACTCTTCGTACAGACCAAGGCTTTAATTGTAGCGTTGGCGTAGGCGGGTACTGCGCTAAACATTTACAATTGGCACAATATGGACCCGCACGAATTAAAGCTTCCTGGACCGGGTTCAATTACAAATAGCACAACTCATGCTGGCACAACTGCTCAGCATGGACAGCATCAACAATTAGTCGGAAATGGGGAGCAATTGAACCTTCCTCCACCTTCTCCACAAACCAGCGGATCTAGTGGTATTAATGGTGCTGTTGCTCCTTTAACAACTTCATTATCATCTGCAAGCACATCCGTTAGCAGTTGTGGTAGCTATGGAGGCGCATTATATGGCACTGCTGCTGGTCCAAATAATACCAATAACGATGGAGACTCAGACACGGAATCTTTAGCAACCATGTCAGCGAAAGTTAAGGCTGCAGCTGCAGCCGAACAAAACCACACTCTGCCTGCCACCAATGGACACAATTGTGGGGCGAGCACCGTCGTTAACAATCTTGGTTTGAATGCCAAACAGCAGAGACAACAAAAAAGGCGCCGCGAAAGAGCACAAAGATTACAAGCCGAACGGGAAAACCGTTTTGCTAACACTGCAAATAACGTCCCTAATAGCGGCCTATTGTACCACGCCAGTAGCGCAGGAAGCATGGGCGAGGACAGCAATAACTCCAATGGAAATTTTACAAGTAGCAGTAGTGGTAGCAATAATGTTATGCCTCCTACTGATAGTATTGCCTCGTTGCTTCTTAATCCTCCACATTCTCCCGAGTGCAATTCTGGACTAATGGCTACTCCAAGCGATAGTGAAGGAGAGTCACTTGATGAAGATCTACTATCGACTTCTTCCTCTTCGACACTCCTTTTACCCCGCGACAAACCTCCACCTCGGCCGCCACCTCCTATTCGCCGAAAACTGCCACGATCACCTGTATTAGAAGAGGAGATCATTGACGGTTTTGCAATATTGGAGTTCAAGTCTTATGAGGACCTAGAGGTAAATTAAATTTTGCAAAAATATCTACTAATTCTAACCATAAATTTAAACATAATATCTTCAAAATTCTAGTTCGCTATAAAATTAGGACAGAAGCGAAAAGAAAAGCGCCTATCAGCATTGGAGGAGTTAACTTGCACATACAGCATTGAGGAGACCAAAATGCCAAAGATTATAGATACAGGTCAGCCTCATCCCATACGAGGTAGCAGTGGATTAAATCTGCCTATAAATAACATAAAGGACGGAAGTCATAGTATTCGAATGAGCAGTAATAGCAACAGCTCTAATTGTCATCCAGCACAGACTGTAACATCTTCCATAACTGCGACAGTTCCAGAATCTCCTATAGATGTCATTGCGCCTACATGGAAAAGCCAATATCAAAATTCCAATAACAATAATAATGTTGGAAATCATTTAACAAACAATAATCAAAATAAAAATAATTGCACCAACGTTGGTGGTAGCAACAACAACACGACTAATGTTGTGCCATCATCGTCGACGATATTAAATCATAATGGAAGTAATAGCAACAATAGTAATAACAACAGTGATGGAGCTGGAAGTAGCAGCAGCAGCAGCAGTAGTGGAATTGCCGATACAGCATCTAGCAACATAAACAATACCGACGAAGATGCTGTTATGACTTCAGCTGATGCAGTAGATGATAGTCGGAGCTTATTGACTGCAATAGACAGTGGAGCGTCATCAGGAAGTTCCAAAATGGCCGTAAACACGAAAGTCGAAGTTACTTCTAAATCGAAAGAAAATAGCAGCATAAACGTTAGAACCAGTTGCGTTTCCATGGACACTTCCAATGTAATCAGTTCCGTATCGTCACCAAACTGTACGATAACAGCGCCGCCAACAGTTTCTCCAGTAATAGCAAATACACCTAGCCTGATACCAGATAAGTGTAGCAGTTCCGCTGCAATAGCCAATAGTGCACAACAAGGTAATCAAACACAGCCCATAATAGGCCCCGCCCAAATTGGTGATGGTTATCGTAACGCATTGCTTTTAGAAGCAAAATGTATTCCAACCAATTCGATGGGAAATAAACCGCCACAGCCACTGGAAACAGGATTTGGGACGAATATCGGAACGAACAGTTTGAAAGCGTCGAATCATTTTATGGGTGTAATACCGAATGTAAGTAATAATAACAATATGAATTGTAAGACTTTCAAAATGCATTAATTCGTTTTTCAGTCGTCAACGGCACAAATGCTTAAGAGCAGCAACAGCAGTAGTGAAATGACAACAGACATGCGAGTATTGGGACCGACTTTGGCGCCAGTGATTGCAACAACATCACAACAATCAGCGCCGAAAATCAGTCAAACAACACCAAATAAGGATGATGTATTTGATCGTATACGCGACGTAAGTATATAGAGGATTAATATCGTTTAGTATATAAGTTCTCCACAAGTAATTTTTAAGCAAAAAATAAAACCGACTTCAAAAAAAATTGCTCATTGCTATATGGAATATTTAAAATATGTAATGTATATAGTTGCGATGTGTCGCAACTCTGCATATACAAACAGTTTGAATACCGCAGTATAACAGTATCCAAACATTGTATTGATACGTTTTGGAAGGCAGCCTTTTTTATGATCCAATGATCGGAACTAAAACAAATTAGTATGGGATCAACCTTAAGATACCCCCTTTCCGATAAAAAAGAATTATAGAAAACGGTGCATGTGATGCAAAGTTATCCGGTAACATACATAAAGAAAAAATATTTCGATGTATTAATAACTTTCTCCTTTTTGGAAGTCGGTTAAAAATTGACTAAAATTTTCAACAAAGATAGTATAAGTCCTAACCAAAAAAAATTATAATAATTGGTGAACTGCGTTCATATCTATAAAATTCGAAGCTTGAACCAAACCATACAGCTAGCTAAATTTATTTTGAGAAATTTACTCAAAATCGAAAATATTTATTGAAATAACCTACATATCAAAAATTTGTAAACAAGGGCATGTGCATATTTTTTGATGATTTTTAATAATCTTCACCCGCTTTGAGCTCCATTTACAACAGCTTAAAGTTTCGAATGCTAATTTAGCAATCAGGACTTGAACCTAGTTTGCGTAAAAGAACACCCAATATAACCTTAAGAGAACTAATAAACCGAATGTGTCAATAAATTATTTAATGTATACTCGTGAATTTCTATTTTCAGGCGGGCGTCACATGCAAAAGTATTGCGATGGGGCATAAAATCGTAAGTATTTAATTTTAAATACATAATCAAATACTATACTAACTTCCCTCTTTGTTTTTCTTTACAGTGTGATAATGATGAAAACAAGGTAAGTGTGAAAAATATCAAATATTTCACAATTGCTATAAAGAATTACATCATACATATGTGGTAAGTCTCAATTTTCCACACATACGAAAGTTATCAACTCTTTAAATTTACCACCAACATCCAGGATCGATGTGACCTGTCGAAATAATTTCAAAATAATTTTCATTTCATCCGTTATGCTTTAGGTAACAATGGTAAAAAAGGATCCATTCAGAATAGTCTCATGTGTAATATAGTCAAATTTCGTGAGCCTCTTAGCAAAAATTTGCACGAAAAATATAATTTCAAGCTCTTAAAAATGTTAACAATATTTAAGAAAAATGCTCTCAAATATGATCGAAACAAATTATGTTTTGGTACATTAAATTTGAGGTGAATTTCACAGATATACTAACTGTATTAACTTGGGTGTTCTGCTAATTTTGGGTATTTTTAATTAAATTTTAGCTTTCTTTCGACCTGACGGGCTGTTATGAAAAATACTACGAACCAAAAATTTATTGAAGGCGGCTAAAAATATAGAATCAATCAGTAAAACAGTGCTTGAGTATAATTGCTAACTACATTTTGAAGATTTCAAACACTATTTTAAGCAGATTGATACTTTACTTGCTTTAAATTTTAATTTTAAAGGAATAAAATAAGTGAAAAATAAAATATAAAATAAAACTGATTAAGGTTATGAAACAAACATTAAGAAAAACTCATGTGACAATATGAGTTTCCCCACCTCCCCATCTGTGATCCATTTTTAAATGTGTGTTTACTTAAAAAGAGTACAAAAAATATAATTGTAGTAGAAAATCTATTCACAAACGTCGAAGTATAAAGTTAGATTCAATAGCAGCTAATATTTAGCAGAGGCAAATAAAAATCTGAAAACATAAAACATCTGTTTATACACACGTGGTTAATGAAATGTAAGGAGGTATAACGTAAGCGACATTTTTTTCAAAATTTTATATTTGATGCAGAAATGCTCCTAGAGCATCTAGATGATTTTCTGCATCAAAAAGAAAATTTTGAAAAAAATGTCGCTTACGTTATTTTGGCGGTTAGAGCTCGATTTGTTGTTTCTCCAGTAAAAAATATGAAATATCAGTTGGATACTTTCTAAATTTCAACAACACAAATTTCGTTCACTGAAAAAACGGTGCAATTCAACCCAAAAATTTACCGATTCAAGTACTCAGAAATGTCTGCCATCCCTTCTAAACACGTAAATGCCTCGTAACCGCGTAAACCTTGTGAACTTACTCAATTTTGTATGGAAAACCTTTTTATTCACAATGTTTTCGCGGTTACGAGGCATTGAAGCGTTTACATGAATTATAATAATAATAATAATAGATTGGCGCTTACACATATGTTAGTGTTTGGTCGAGCTTCTACTCCGATTTGTGGCGTGCGCCTTGATGTTGTCACACAAAGGGGAGGGACCTACAATTTAACGCCGACTCCGAACGGCGATTGTATTTTTGTGAGAAGCTTTTTCATGGCAGAAGTACCCTCGGAGGTTTGCCATTGCCTGCCGAGGGGTGACCGCTGTTAAGAAAAAACCTTTTTTCTAAACTTTTTTTTCGACGTTGCTCTGACCAGGGCTTGAACCCAGGCCTGCGGAGTGGAAGCGCGCACTGCTTACCACTACACCACAGCGGCCATGAATTGATTGTGTAAAAAAAACTATAACTGTCATTTGTGTCTCATAAGAAGGAAATGTATCTTAAAACCTTACTAATTTGCTCTTTTTCAGGAACTATAGCTACAAACCAATAACTATTTAATCAAATCCATCGATATGTACTTTTTTAACCCTAAGCGGGGGCTTACAATGGCAGCTTAGAGTATTTTTTTTTTAAATCTTCTGTAAAATTTCGCGCTCTAAATGTCATAAATACAATTCTTTCAAAATTCGAATACAAATTAAACTCCCGCCTAAGAGAATCTGATACTATAGAACTATAGTTGCGTTCGACAACACAAAAATTTTTAATAGTTTTTCATAATTTTTACAAGTGGCGCTCGATAACGACAAAAAATTATCAATCACTCAAAAATTGAGAGAGCAAACGTTCACTTTCGTGCAAGAGAAACGTTGATTTTGTGTTGGAAAAATTTCAAGGGCTATCTATCTGCAGCTCTCAAGAAAAACGAAAAGTTTATATAAAATGACGCACAAGAAATCGAAAAGAAATTTTTATACTGTGGAAATTTTCTTCTATAAAAATTTCTTAAATCAGTAAGCAGCTCTCGAGAAAAAAATGCTTGAATATTTATTTCTTCAAGAAAATTTACAGCAACAGCAAAGTACTTTTTCTAGCAACAGAAATAATGAAAAATATATCTTGTGATTTTTCTTGTGAACGAAACATGCATATGTATGATCTGAAAGCAAATGATTGCAATTTATGTAAACAAAGAAATACGATTTTTTCGAATTTTGATATTTAATATGCTTTTTGACTGCCTACTATGTATGTGACTTTAAGATGGTGCTAACTAATTTTTACTTCCAGAAGTGTTCTTGGCGAACATTGAACGTCCACTTCCTTTTTTTCATCCTTGGCGGAACCAAGAATTTCTGTTTGTTTACAAACAAAACATATACAAAGTCAGTTGGTTTGTCTTCTTCTTCTTCTTGTTTTTGCAAGTTATGGCTAATTTTCTGTTCGTTAACTGTTTTGGGTTTCCTCTCATTTGGAGGGGATTTTCGCTTACGCTCTAGATTTGGATTGATGACAGTTGATGGCTAATTTTATTATCGAACACAACTTATGATACGTATGCATAAAAATCGCAGTTCGATTTGGAACAGTTATTCGAATAATTGAAAATCAACGATTATTAGAGTAATCGACAAATTCGATAACATTCGATTGAAAATCTGTATACAATCACTATTTGGTTATTGAATACTCCTTAGGCACTCCGCACACGGCTCGTCTCGTCATCGTATCGTCATCGGCGCGACAGTGGCTCGTCATGCATGCAGCATACGCTTTCTTGTCGCACCCGTGTGTTTTAATGGGGAACAGCACACGAGCCGACAGCTACGCGTAATCGTCGCAGCATGCATACAGCACGACGACTATCGTACAGCACTGTCGGTCGCTTGTCGTCATGTACGATAGTACGCTTTGACGATAGATAGTCGCATTGTGTGCGGACCTGTCAGCGTATCGTCATCGTCGCTGCATGAAAAATTAATGTCGCGCCGATGACGATACGATGACGAGACGAGCCGTGTGCGGAGTGCCTTAGGTCTCATATTTGAATAATTTCGAGAGCTCTACCCTACAAGACGCGACTACCCGAAACTCAAACACATTGAAAAATTTTCTCTTGAAACCAAAACATACGCGCATACGTGATAATTAAGTGTGTTAGCAAGAAAGGGATGAAAGATCACACGTATACAGAAGTTTCGGGTAGTTTTGTCAACTCGGCCTTAAGAAACTCATAGAAGCTTTCATTGAAGTCTCGGTTAAATCACATGGACTTTAACCGATAGTGTTCTTGCTGGAAGAAGAAGAAGAAGTTCTTGCTGGGTAGTAGCTACCGAAAATATTTTTTTAGCTTCGAAAGAGTCTGTCTTTTCAATCACTCTGGCCTACAAAACTTTGCGGTACATTTTCATCGTTCCCACGACAGTCGGGTCTATGTAACCGGAACTACCCACATTCATATCTCGCCAAGGACTGTCACTCCCGCATCATTCCCCACAAACTCTTTGGGGAATTTGCATGCGATCGGAACAACAACAACAACTACATTTTCATAGAATTTTTCTGTATAATCAGAATATCACATTTAGAATATATACATACATATGTATTATCTTCTGAGTAATTATGGACTTCACTCTTTCAGTATTGATGGTTAGTAAACTAACCACCTATTACAAATTTATTTTATTAAATCCAATGGAAATTTAGGATTTTTCTTTGAATTTATGTAAATGTATTTGCGATTTTGACCTTGTTTTAATTCCAAAATTCTTGATATAACCACCATTCAGTCGGTGAGTTGATGAAAATGCTGGCGCCTTGAGTCCAAAACGAAACATATACATATGGGCGTTTCCCCCAGAATGCCAAGCGAGGAAAAAAAAGTCATATATGTAACTTATTTATGGACAAATTTGACTTGTTGTTGTTGTTGTTGTTGGTGTTGTTGTTGTTGTTGTAACCGCATACAAATTCCCCAAAGAGATGTTGGGGAATGATGCGGGAGTGACAGTCCTTGGCCAGATATGAATCTGGGTCGTTCCGGTTACGTAGACCCGACTGCCGTGGGAACGACTTCTTGTTGTAATATATGCTGGGTATGTAAGCAGAAATATTTTTGCGAAAAATGGTCTTGCTAGGTGGCGCAAGTGGCAAGATATTTAGAAAAACCGTATTTATGGTCCGATTTGGCACAATTTTGGCATGTGTAGTTGAAACATCGTAAGTCATAAATTTCTAAAAATTTACCTGCTAGGTGGTGCTGAAGGCAAAATAAAAAGTATATTCTACATAAAAATCATGGTTTTTTTTGCGTTAAAAATTCGTTTAAAAGCAATATTAACAAAAATATAATGATGAAAAAAATGTCGCGTGCGTCATGTCCCGTGCGACAGTGTATAAAATTAAATTAAAAAAAAAAAGTATAAATTATTTTTGGGTCAAATCAAAACCAGTTTTTAGAGACATCAATGCACAACATTCTGAAATTAGTCCAGTTGAAATATTGCTCCAGGTTTCGCTGAAATCGACGTTTCAATTGTTGGCCGCGAAAACAACTTCTGTTTTTGTCGCGTGCGAATGCCTTGATTTTTTGCAGTTATCTTGAAAACGAAACGTTGACCAAAATCAACTTTAGCACAAATTATAGGGCTAATTGAGAGCTAAAAGTTAATCCTATTGTCAAAATAAAAACCTTTTAGCTTATGGTTTTTTTTCAGTTTGAATGTGTACGATGGTCACGTTCGACATGATGGAAACGCCCATATATAAAGGGAGGGACGATCAATTTTCATTACATTGTTCACAAAAAGTCCTTATAAAGGGTGGTTAAATTTTAAGGGCCGATGTTGATTTTGAACAAAACAAATTATTTTGAAATTACTGTAATTTCTTTTTATTATGATAATATGGTGTGGTTCAATTATGTATGGAACAAAATATCGGCCAAATGTCCGCCGCGACCTTGGCGGCACACCTCCATCCGATGGTCCAAATTTTCGATGACGCCGAGGCATAATTGAGGTTCTATGCCGTTAATGTGCCGAATTATCTCATCCTTTAGC
>JAPVRG010229521.1:0-10602 GCA_029783565.1 Rhagoletis cerasi | reverse complement strand
CAAGGACACAGAGATGAACGGCATATCAATCAATAATGCACTTCACACAGCTTCGATGAGTAGATATGAGCCACTATCGCATTTTAATGAATTTTTTCGCTGGTGTTTATAAGTTACTTAGACAGGTGAAGCAAAAATTTCATTAAAAAACTAGCGATGCATAGATTTTTTTCGTCATATCTTCAACTTATAGAATTGGTTGTTACGTAATTTTTAAAGGCATATATCATGGCTGTTCATTACGTGAAATTTGACAACTATGTGGTCAAAAGTGTTTGGCTTACAGAAAAATTATATAAATCAAATTGAACATTTTTGAATACTAATACCTGATGGTTTCTTTAAAAATTCAATTTTTTTATAGTAAGTGCAAACATAAGTACACTAATCTATGTTTTTCTTATTTGTAAAGTTCAAGGCTTTTGTATACCGTTACATAAATTCATGTTGAAAACCTTTCATGGTAAATTCCAGTTCCGAATTTTACAAACGAAATTTTTAAAATTCGTATTAATTCGCAACTAAGAGCCAATTTTAAAAAACGAAGGATACGTTTACAGTCCTTACATTTGGTTATCCGTTAATTTTCCTAGAAAATTTGAATGCAAGTAGCGAGAGTAACTTTGGTATTAAAATTTTGGCAAATAAAGTAAACGTTACTACTCTGTTTTTTATCTAAGAAGTATATTTTGCGTCCGTAACCTTTGGAAAAAAAAGATAAACATTTGACTTCACTTTAGACCATTAGCCGCAACTTTTTACATAATTTTTGGTATACGACTTAAAAACAGAAGATGTACTTAACTATTGCACATGTTTTTAATTCCTTATAAATTTCTGTCCCAATTAGGGAAGCTTTTTCGAAAATATTTTTACTAAAAAAATTTTAATACAAGGAAAAGTAGTTAGCAAATCCTTAATATCTTGCTAAGTAATTGGCCGCTTAGAATAAAATTTTAATATGTGAAAGGCGAAATATGTAGCTATTGATTGGCACTATCAAGTTTGATCTAAGTGGATTTTTATTTTTTTGTTTTGGTTGTCTCTTTTCAGGATATGCCCATATGTACAATGTTTTCCAAAATAAATATTCCAAATTTTCAAGGATATTTTACGATAATTTTTTAAGAGTATATTTTCAATACCTATTCATCCTTGTGCACGAAAAAATTTAGTATTTTTCATTTCTACAGAACTTTCTCTTTTGTTTGATACGCTATTATTCTACATTACACAATATTTCTTAAATTATTTTCTTGAACTAGTCGTATCTTAAAATTTTCAAAGTTCTTTTAAAAAGGATCGTGATGTCAGAGAGAAAAACTAAAAACAAAGTTTTGCGAGTATATTGATTTTGTTTTTGTAAAACTGACTGTCACACCGTGTTATCTCTGCCGTACCCTAACGTCTCGACACTACAGTTTTAATGGCTTGCAATTGTAATTTTCAAGAAAATTGCCAAGCGAAACAGCGAATTGAATAAAGTTGGCAGTTTATGGTTTGACATATTTCAAGTTACATATGGCCAACTCGCTGCGTTGCAATGAGCTCCTATTTTGTTTGTTTGACAGCCATGTTGCATTTTTTCTGACACTTACAGTGGCAGCAACGTTATTCTTTTATTTTATTATTATTATTTAATTATTATATTTTTTTGATTATTTGATTTTTACTTGATTTTTCTTATTCAAAATGGCAAAAACATAACATGGCAATGCGCACCATGAAAATATTGCCAATGAAATTTGACAGTTGTTACGAAATAAAAATCGAGTTGCGGGGTAAATTAAAGGCTACATGTGTATGTATTTGATCAAAGGAAGGGCAAATATTTTGTGGAATTCAGTTGCGGTTAGATCCAATTACCTGGTATACAAAAATGGGCACTGACCCTCTCCACAAAAGTAACACTTCCGACGATGAACAAATTCACTATATATTTATAAGGGCACCATTTTTCAGCCAGTTCATTTTCCTATGGGTTATATGTACATTTAGCAGTCAACTACAAATATGTATTATGTACTAACAGATGAATGTTCGCGTGGTATTGCAATCAATTATAAAGTGTATTTTTTATCTGTACGGAACCACGTTGGCAGTCACACTTTGACTGCCGTACTAACACAATTTCCACGGTAGTTCCGCTAGCATTGCCGAAGTGTAGAAATGGCGGCAAAGACAAGAAAATAGCCAAGACCAGAATAAAAACAAACGAATAAATAGATCAGTGAGTTTCTAGGCAGCAAAAGTGTGAACAAGGTTGTGGGAAGTAAATTTGCATTTTTCACACGCTTAAGAAAATCGCCGCTGTCTCAAGGTAAATAGTTAACAAAAGGAGGTAGCACGCTTAAACCACATACATACATAAATAATTATTTATACAGTATAGTGTGCGAGGTAGCAGAGTGTACATTAGGGTGGTCCAAAATAAGTAAAGTCGGAAATTTAATGCTCTCACCCCCCAGGATTGTTCTATACCGAAAAAAAGTATACCCCTGTTTTTTATACCCGAGCGCACTTGTGCACAAGGGTATATTAAGTTTGTTATATTAACGAGAAATAAGAATATTATAAATTTTTGGAAAAGGGGCGTAGCCACGCCCACTTATGGATTTATATGCATATCTCGGTAACCGCTTCAACAATTTCTACCAAACTTGACACAAGGGTTGATCTTGGCCCAACATAGATAACTGTTGAAAATTTTTGAAATCGGACAATAACCACGCCCACCTCTCATATAACGGTAATTTTCAGAAATACAAAAAATTCAATATTTTGGTGACTACTGAAGCTTATTGACTCAAAATTGATATTTGTAATGATATATTAACGAATAATAAGAATATTATCAAGTTTTGGAAAAGGGGCGTAGCCACGCTTACTTTTGGATATATATGTATATCTCGGTAACGGCTTTACCAACTTCTACCAAATTTAGCACAAGTATTAATCTTGGTCCAACAGAGAAACAGTTCGAAAATTTTTGAAATCGGACAATAACCACGCCCACCTCCCATATAACGGTAATTTACAGAAATACGAAATCTGTGATAAATCGATAACTACTGAAGCTAATTAACTCAAGATTTATGTTTGCAATGATTCCTTAACAAGAAGTACGGTTACAAGAAATTTTTGGGAAAATGGGCGTGGCACCGCCCACTTATGACTATGTGTAACCGTTTTATCTGTTTCTCGGTATGATTAATATACTAGACACAAAATAGCAAGCTGTTGAATATGTTTAAAATCGGCTAAAATAACGCCCACTTTTCATATAAAGGAAAATTTCAGAAATATAAAAACTTCGATATTTCGAAATTTAAAAACGGTAATTTACTCAAATTTGGTACTCACAACAATCTCTTAGCAAGAAGTAAGATATTTATGGACTTCATGAAAATAGGCGTGACAGCGTCCACTTATGAATACTTAAGTTTATATCCGTAACCGTTTTATCAATTTCCACCAAACAAGCTAAATTACTTCTTTAAGTCTCACTAAACATATTATCGATAATGTTTGAAAAAGTGAAAAAAACCACCCCTGTTTACCACGTAACGGTAGATTTCAGCATCGTGAAAAAAAGCGATGTTTCATACGTGCGCCGGGTATTTAATGTTCGGTTTCACCCGAACTTAGACTTCTTTACTTGTTTTATTTTAAAATCAAAATATATTTAGAGGTCGCTCAAAGCGCTTAAAGTTTCCCATGTATTTTGTATGGGAAAAAAGACTCCATGAAAATCAAAATTTCTCAATCTGAAAACTCTGCTTCTCTTCAGAAGCCTTAACCATTTTTTAAGGGTCTCCGAAAAATCCCAAAAAAATCAAAAATACAAAAAGAAGCGCTAAAAAGTATTTCTTACTATTTTTCTACATTCAAAAAATTTTTTTAAATAAACAACAGGGCATTATTCTCTGAAGTCTTTTGAAGAAAAGCAGAGTTTTCAGATTGAAAAATTTTTATTTTCATGGATTCTATGCCATTTCTACGAAACGACTTTTTTCCCCATACAAAATACATGGGAAACTTTGAGCGCTTTGAGCGACCTCTAAATATATTTTTATTTTAAAATAAAAAAAAACAGGGGTATAATTTTTTCGGTATAGAACAATCCTAGGAGTGAGAGCATTACATTTCTGACTTTACTTTTCTCCCATATATTTTTGCACCACCCTAGTATACATTAGGGTATTTCGTCGCAGAATAATTTTATACCGTACCTTATTGCAATACATAGATATATCAAAGTTTACCGCATAGCGTTCGACCTCGACTGGTAGTGAGAAACCTACGAATGTAATTCTGCTGTGAAAAATAAATATATCATTCGGAGCCGGTATAAAAGCATGTATCTGTCTATCAAGGCCAAATGGAATAAGGAAAAGCGATTTTTTTTATTCGGATGAGATTTTTAACAGGCACTTACCGTGCTTTTCATTCACTGCAATGCTATAGTAACGAGTGAAGTACCTCGCAGATCTTCGAAAATCGCCTCTGAGTAGGTCAAGCAGTTATGTTCTGTGCCTGGTAAACTTCTTTTCACAGCTGCATTTTGATGCACCCTTCACCACTCATATCCGCTTAAGGGTGTACTGGGCAGGGCGTTGCATTTGGGGACTTGGCAGTGTGAACTTATTCACGCAAGTATCGGAATGGTTGGAAATTTGAAGCAGATATCTTTTGCTAGAAACTCTTTATCGACGTAACATTTAGAGAACTGCAGTGTTTCGCCAGCGGAGGTAATCACCTTAAAGGAAGCAGCGGATTGGATGGTTAGAAAAGTAAAAACTGTTGAGGAGGTTTACAAATGTTTTGATAGCCATGCGGCAGCCAGGGCCTTTGGATCATTGATGATACGTTCGATAACGGTGAGATAATGTTTGACTTCTCTCCCGATCGCATCAAATTACTTCGCTCGCAATCTTAAATGTGTTCTTGGGCACAGCGACATCGAAGTGTAACTACATGGCAGATGAGATGAGCTAGCCATGCAGGGTACTCTTGACGAGTTGTCGTCGGGTTGGGAGAAACTAAATAGATAGGCTTTAAAACAGCTCAGCGAAGGGCGGGTGACAACTTTGGAAAGCAGGCTGGCCAGCTAATTTTGGGCACGGAGAGACCGCCTGCGGTCTAGAAAGCTGTTGAAACGAGTCAAAATCTCTGGTTATCGCCCGATCCGAATCCACGCGTATCCCTACGGGAGCTAAAGGGGAGGTCTGCACCCAACTAGATCAAAGTCTTCTGACGTTTTTATTCATAATTTATAGTTCAATAATAACTTTGGCTGAGAATTAATTAGAAGAGGTGTCATTGAACTTCACTTATGGTTTTCTGATCAATGCAACGTATTTTGGTTGAACTAATAATCATAAAATATAAATCTCTTTGGTTCGGTTAGGTTAGATAGTGGGAAAGACTTGACGCCCAAGTAGCAACTAGGTGCCATTTTGCTACCATAAAACCTCGTAAGACTATTAAAACCAACCAAGGATATTCTTAAATTTTGTTATGATGCCAACGACAAATCTTTGCTACGATGGAAACTCAAAAACTTCTAGTAAGACACAGTATTTCTACTCCTCATTAGAGCCGGACATCTGCAAAAGGGCTACTGCTTCCTGCCAGTTTTTGTTCCTGCAGTTTTTACAAAGTTCATCAGCCTTCGCAACGTCAACACTGGGTTTTCCTTACAGCGTTGTATAGAGGCTACACGAGTTTGGCAATACGCCAGCTGGACGCCATGGTGCCGCCTAAGACGCGATTTCTGAAAATTTCGAACCTCGAAGGAGCTGTGGAATTCTATTTCAGCTCGTGTTTAGTCCGTGTCCCGTCTTATCTTGGACGGCAATCGAGAAATTATTGTACTATGCTCGATCGCTAGTTCTCTGAGCCTTACAGCAGACACCGAAATGGTGTATGTATGTATGTATATTACATTGATGACATCCGCAGGGCATTTTCTCATTTCAGCATTGCTCTGCCCTTCCTAGGCTCCTGCCATATTGTTAAAAATTACCGCATAATCGACATAGGAAGGCTAGTTATTGCACTCCTTCTCTACTTGAGCTTAAGTGTATAGCGCCAAGCCCTAAAAGTGGAGAAATCACTCTACCCTGAGCGTTCCCCTGATAACGCTCCTCGTCAGTATGCATCTTCCTGATTCTGCTGAAATTATTTTGCTGCGCAGCATCGCTACTACCTTGTAAACACCTCAACGACAAGCTTGTCTAAGAATTTGTGTATAGCTTCTATTCGGACATTGTTAAAGGCTTCTTCTATGCCAATAAAAGCCGCCAGAGTATTCTACTCAAATTCGAGTGATCGCTCAACTGTTCCAATGACTTCATTAAGAGCCGTTTCGCTGGATAGTCCTCGTAGAATTGCATGCTATACTTTAGATATACAATCGGTGTGGGGCATCGCCCGGATGTGCCCGAAAAGAACCCATCACTCGCCTCCATGACGACGGGAAGAAGTTAAGAGAAATAAAATTCTTGAAATTCAATAAAAGCCAGGTATGATAGTATCCTCCACGTTTTTCAACATTACCATGAGGATATCATGTGGATCAAGACTTTTTTAAGCCGAAAATAACTTGAGCGCCAATGATATTATTCCTTTTGGGAAAATAGTTTCCGCTACGTTGTGAACTCTGGCACACCTTCTTGGAAGCGCATTAAACACTTAACTATCGACAAGCGACTTGAGCGAATTCTCCACAGACTCTGTGGATACATCATCGGCGTTACGAAGAACTTATTTATACGAGTAGTTCTTAGCCAATTATAAAATATCACTCTGAATCCTTTATACTTTCCAAAGTCCCGCATTGGCTCTCCCATGTTGAGTTTTTGAACATCGTAATTCACTTTCATATTTTTTAAGAATATCCTGGCACGGGTTCCAAGAAGGAAGGTGCAAATGGTTTCCATGAGTATCGCTGATGGAGCTATGTACCTAACTTTGAGTCTTATAATTTTTTAATGCTACAGCATTTGTCGGTTTGGGTCGAGACAACTTCGTTAATCTTCTCCCTTCGTAACAGAATTAGTAAATAGTAGGAGCGTCGCTATTCATTCTGAGCGTTAAGTCTAGCTCCGCGATACATTTAACCTTACCGTAACTTTAGCTTATTTAAAGAAGTAAATCGTAAATCGTACCTAAAGTTTTTTGGTGAGTCAGTTAATTAAAAATATATTCAATATAATTTGGCACACCCTAATATTAAGTAAGCAAGCTTTTATCAAATTCAAGTTCTCAGAGCGTAAGAGTGTTCACACCATAAGAACAATTCACTTATTTATCAAGCAGCATAGCTATAAGCGCTACTTGCAATTGGCTTCAATATACATAAATTTCCCACCACAAAATTCAACAGCGAATGGCAAATAGTACTTATCTAAGAAACAAATCCGCACATTTTGTCCCAATTCTCATGTTCGCTACTCATTGTTTTTCTTTCTCCCCCGTTTTGGTTTTAGGCATCGACCCAGAGGGCAGCCGCTTGAAGTACAGCATATCTGGGCCAGTGTTCTCAGTTGACCGTGAAACAGGTGTTGTGCGACTACGACAAGAACTTGATCGCGAAACGCAAGACACCGTTGAGGTGATCATTAGCATAACAGATGAGGGCATATATGGCACCGAACCGAACACAATTTCACTGCGACGCGAAATTCCAGTGCGCGATTACAACGACAATCATCCGACCTTCATTGGGCGTCCCTATTCGGCAAGTGTTAGCGAATCGCTGGCGGTTGGCGGTGAATTGGAAATCAAGCCACGTATTATAGCGATCGATCGTGATGAGGGCATCAATGCTGTGCTGACCATCAGATGTGTGCAGGTTAGTTGCCAACTAGTTGAATTTAAGTATTTGTAAAGAAAAAATAAAGTTATATGCTTAATTGCGCCGCAGGAGAACGATATCTGCGATACTTTCGATGTGCGCGCGATACGCATTGCCGATGGTAATTACACTGCGCGCGTCACGCTGAAAAAGCCACTCGATTACGAAAGCCGTCCATCGTATATTATGACAGTGGCCGCTTCCGATGGCGCTCTGGAGCACCGATTAACCTCGTTCGCGAGCGTATCGATCAACGTGATCGATGTGCAAGATCAGCCGCCGATATTTACAAATGCGCCATACTCCGCGACGCTAGCCGAAAATACAGAAGCCGGCGTAAGTGTTTTGACCATTAAGGCAGTAGACGGTGATGTGGGCATACCGCGTGATATCACGCTCTCGCTGGACGATGAGGTATTCGGACACTTCAAGTTAGAGCCATTTGGAGATCCAAAAGAGGGTACAGCAGTGTTGAAAACCACAGAGGTGCCATTGGATCGTGAGAACCCCGAGATATTACAAAATGGCGGAGTGTATGTTTTCACTGTGCGCGCCACTGAGATAGTCGATGGGCAGCCACAATCGGATTACTCAACCACGCGTGTTACAATCGTGGTCACCGACGTCGATGATCACATACCAGAATTCAACGAAGACTTCTTTAACATTTCGATACCAGAGAATTTGGGGCAAGGTATGGCATTGCCAGGTTTGTCGGTATTTGTGGACGATCGTGATATGGGTGAGAATAGCCGCTACGAGTTGGCGCTACGCGATTTGAAAAATTCCAAAGGTATTTTCGCAGTTACACCAACAGAGGCGCAAGGACGCACACCAGTGGTTGTGCGCATATTAAACTCCACAAAACTGGATTACGACGTTGAGGACACAGATTTGCGACACTTTGAGTTCGAACTGGTAGCCTCGGTTAGGGGTGAAGAGAAGTCCAAAGCAAGAGTGCAAGTTAACCTGCAGGACATCAATGACAACCCACCTATTTTCGGGCAGAACACTTATCGCTTTGTAGTGCCGGAAAATGCGGCAATCAACGAGGAGTTCGGCGTATTCAAAGCTACAGACAAAGACTCAAATGATTTTGGTAGCATCTCATATCTGCTTAAAGGCTTTGGTTCCGACTACTTCTATGTGAACCCCGACACAGGCGGGTTTCATGTGCAAAAACCATTGGATTATGAGAAGCAAAACAGTTACAGCTTGACTATTGTAGCCAAAGATGGTGGCGGTCTCGAGTCTAACGCCATACTCTACGTAGATGTGTTGGATGTCAATGACAATTACCCGGTGTTCGAGAGTGACGAGTATACGCGCATCATACGCGAAGGCACCGCAAGCTTTGAACCTCAATTTTTCATACGCGCACATGATTACGATGGACCCACGCAAGGTGGCGGACGCGTTAAATATGAGATTGTATCGGAAAATAGTATTTCGGGGAATGTCTTTCAGATCGACGAGCAAACCGGTGAGATCACCTTGCATAAGGTGGCTAAGTCAATGGATACGGAGCGCGGCGAATATGAGTTGGTCATCGCAGCAACGGATTTTGGTAAGTCTTGACAACTTCGAAAACTTAGAAAGTGAAAATGATATCTTCTTATTTGCAGGCATTCCACCTTTAACCAATACAACACGTGTCTTAATACGCGTTGGTATTAGCGGTAATCAACGTCCAATATTCAAAGGTCACTTTCAGAATGTCGAAAATGTGCCAATACTTGGTCCACCCAGTTATCGTGTTTCAATACCAGAAAACGCTCCAGCTGGTTATAATGTAACTACTGTTTCCGCACATGATCCCGATGGTCTCGATGAACTACTTCGATATCGCATTGTGGGCGCAAATGATAATTTCGAAATCGATGAAATGTAAGTGAAATTGATCTTTTGTTTGAACTTATTGACTGTAAGTCCGATATAAAAACCAAGGGTTTAAGAAAGAGCTACTAGCCAGTTTTTAACTGGCTCTCACGATTATCTAAATCCCTGATTGGTCAACTTCAATGTAGCTCCCAACTGATGCAATAAGCTAACAGAACAGCTTAGACTTTGAAAGTGTTTATAATAGAAATGTTTACATATTTATCTACTTTTTGTGTTCCGCCGGGCAACTGTATTTTTCATTACGCTTTGTGCTGACACTATTTGAACTTATTTTTATAAAAAAATTTCTTTTGAATCCGAAAAGTAACCTGTGCTCTCCTATCTGCCATCCATTTCGAGGGACTCAAACTAAAGTTGGAAAGAAGACAAAGTTCGTTAATCTGAATATTTATTCCTTAATTTTGTACTATATATTTATTTATGTATGTATGTATGTATGTATTTAAATTCAAAATCTGCAACGACCTATCTTGACAATCACCTCAAGTAGAAACAATACCCTTTAGCACATCCATCTCTGATAAGGACAACGAGCCAAAAGATAGATAGGAATCACATGCGCCTGAATTATTTAGCTCCAAACCATCATCTGAAACATAATTGGCACTAAAAAATATTATTATTAAAGTTGGTATGCTAGATTTCAATTTTTTAGATTTAATAAATGACCAAAAAGCTTTCGGGTTAGTTTTAATATTATCTTCGAAGCTTTTGATGTACTTTTTTTCGGAGGACTCTATCCATTTTTAACACGCTTATATTAGTTTCACTTGTATGTTTGTTTGCTTGCTTATTTGCTTTTTTGCTTTTTTGTTTGTAACTTTTACCTGTCCACATAA
>JAPVRG010229520.1:0-10389 GCA_029783565.1 Rhagoletis cerasi | reverse complement strand
GCCACCTACCGTAAGACTTAGGTAAAAATTTATGTCAAAAATGAGTTCCTCGATCCAAAGAAAAGCGAAATACAAAAAAAAACCATCTAAAATTGCGTCATTTGCATGAAAAACTATCAAAAATAAGAAAAATTGTATGACAGCGCCACCTACCGTAAGACTTAGGTAAAAATTTATGTCAAAAATGAGTTCCTCGATCCAAAGAAAAGCGAAATACAAAAAAAAACCATCTAAAATTGCATCATTTGATCAAGTTTTAATCAATTTTTCGCATACACAGGGTTACCAACTTTAAATAAAAATAAAAAAGATTCCAGACCTATAGGCCAAAAACCCAGTATGAGGTTTTGATATGGGAGGGCTAAAGTTTCATTTTCAATTGGTTTCATCAATTACGTAGAATCTTGTTGCACAGTGTAATTACTAAAATATCGCAGTTTTTGTACTTCTTCACACTACCGTTATAAGAAAGGTAGGCGTGGTTATTGTCCAACTTCACCCATTTTCAAACCCATCCGTCATTATTGCAATAGAAATACGCGTACCAAGTTTCTTTGAGATATCTCAATTGGTACTCGAGTTATCGTGTGCACAGACTGGCGGAAGGAGAGAAAGACATGGGTTAATCGATTTCCCTTTTCATTTTGGTATATGTATGTCTATATCTAGATTCCTTTAGGCTGTTCCAAACAACCGTTATGCGAACAAAATTATAATTCCCTTGTGTATAAGTGCGCTCGGGTATAAAAAAGACAAAGGCGATAGCTATCACTGCCACTTCAGATATGGTGTTGTAGTTTGCACTTTTCGCGCCAAAATTTAACAACTCACTTTATTTCCTCTTTTCTCTTTCACAACTATTTTACCCCAATGGTTCACCTATTGTTATTATTATAGACACATATACCCCACACACATTTATAATATCTTCAGTACTATCTTCCGGACTACTTCGGAATATTTCTGACTAAATCCTGGATTACGGGAACAGACTATTTGTTTTACCCAGACCCAGTGGCAGTGACTGCTGAATATTTCAAACGAAAGTATAGTCATTGTTGATTCAAAAAGGCCCAAACCAAACAAAAGAGGTCCCAAGGGCCAGACGAGGAAAAAGGAGGTTTCTCTGAAAGTGTGTAATTATTATTTACACTCGCCAAATTATTTATTGAAAAAAGTGCTTGTTTTACATTAAAGAATATGGTCTCCGTACTTATATACACATACAAATGTATTTGAATTAATACAGAATGTGTATCGCGTGGCAACTGTTTCAATAAACTATGCTATGTACATAAGTTTCGGTTTCTCCAATCCTCGCTAATGTGGGTTTTACCAACATTTAAAATTTACGATTCTAACCGACTAGTCTATACGAATATAAATTTTCCCTCGAATTTCGCCTATAAAAGCACCACGGTTTTCTTTCACCACATCAGTTCAAGGAACAATGTACCGTTCTTCAATACTATTTCTCGCTGCATTCGTGGTCTTCGTTGGCAACAGTGCTGGAGCCACTACAACGCAGGATCCTCTATCGAGTAGCCTTATTGTTGGTGGAGAGGACGCTGATATCAGTGATTACCCATACCAGGTGTCGGTGCGAATACGCGACCGGCATAACTGTGGTGGTTCCGTTATTGCCGCAAATGTAGTGCTGACCGCAGCACATTGCATTAATAACCGTGCTTTGACCGAAAAAGACTACAGCGTACAATATGGCCTCACAAGCATTGGCGGCACCAAGAATTTATTAAACGTCAACAAGCTAATAGTTAATGAAAATTTCAAAGGCGGTGAACCTGATTACGATTGCGGTTTGATTATTCTTGCATCAGATATACCACTCGCTCAGCCTATTTCCCTAGCTACTGTTCGTCCAGCGGCTGGTACTAATGGCGTTATCACCGGTTGGGGTAAAACAGACCAAGATCAACCTATATCTACTGTTTTACAAAGCGCAACAGTGCAGATTATTTCGAATCAGGATTGTCAAAACCAATATACGGGTATTATCAGTATTACCGATCGTATGCTTTGTGCTGGTACTCCAAGCGGTGACAAAGATCACTGTCAAGGCGATTCTGGTGGTCCTTTGGTGGTAGATGAACAACTTGTTGGTATTATTTCGGGGGGGTATGGCTGCGGGGATCCCGATTATTATGGTGTCTACAGTGATGTTGCTAGTCTTAGGGATTGGATTTTAGATACTAGTTTTTGAGCGACTTGTGTGCAAACAAATAAAAAAATAAATGCTTAATTATTCAAGCAAATGTATTGAATAGTTGTTTTTATTTTTGAAGTGTTTTAGGCGGCGGTATCGCAAAAATGGAGAGTGAAATTTTTAAAACTGAAAATGTCATACTACTGAAGAACGTGTGTTTGTACGTGTGTTAAGCTAGCTATCGTGTTCCTATCACCCGCACGATGGCGCGGGTAATTGATTAAATAACATCAGCGAGCTTTGTGTAGTGCATAAATAACCACCTGCGATGGAACATTGAGTTTTCAAATGTTCCTAAAGAATAAATATGTATGTTCATATGGATATAGTCGAAAAAATCAGAGGATAACCTCTCCCTTCGATAGCATATCAAGTTTTAGACTCACATCAAGCAAATTTGGCTATAAAAAGACAGAATATTTTCGAGCAGTGCGAGACAAAACTGTTTTAGAAAAGGTGAATCACTTTCCTCCGAGTTCTTCAATCTGACGTTTTAAAAAGAAATATTCTCTGTCTATCTGGCGCAATCAACTACAGTTACGTTACTTTGACCACCCTTTTGTATCATTTATATACCCCTTCACAAAGAGCGGATATTGGACAAGTTACCCACACCAGAAAATGCGCTGAAATTTCAATAAAAATAAGAAAATATTTCCTGAAAGTTTATTTTGCTACATTCCAAATGTACCTAAAATGGTGCGCTTGTACCGAATATACTTTAAAATTAAAGAAAGGTACGATTGCACCACCATGCGTTGGCTCAATTAAAAAGTTAATTGACTCAATTTAATTTCTGTCTGAACATGCTTTAAACTGTCAAACCAAGGGAAGATAGCCAAAAGAGAGTTTGCCTGTTCACGTATTCCAACATTTGGTCATAAATACTGAAGCTATTATATGTGTGTGCGGAAACGACTTCGCGATATTTCTGACTAAACCCTGCAGTACGGGAACTGGCTAAATAATTATACGTTTTCGTCTGTGTTTTTGCTATTCTCTAATTTTCCTACAGAAGTGTAATCAATTTCCCTGCTAAATTCTGTGATCAATAATTATATATTTCTTTTAAACTCTCTTTGAAGAGTAATTATGTAATTGTACAAATATACAATTGTACACATACATATAATATGCGATTGAATGAAATAGATTCAAATACGTTTTTCTGCTCAGCAGAAATGGTAGCAACCCTATCCAAATTTTTTTCTGAATTATTTTTTTTTTATACATTCTCAATGTAATAGAATTATTGCGGATTATCTATAGTGATTTTTTTTCTGATATTGCAAATATCTGGCAACACCATTTTTCGAATTTTCTCTTTTCGAATTTTCTCTTTAAGAACGGAAAACACAAAATGAAACAAGTAAAGAAGTCTAAGTTCGGGTGAAACCGAACATTAAATACCCGGCGCACGTATTAAACATCGCTTTTTTTCACATTTCTGAAACCTACCGTTATGTGGTAAACAAGGGTGTTTTTCCTTTTTCAAACATTATCGATAATATGCTCAGTTAGACTTAAAGAAATAATTTAGCTTTGTTTGGTAGAAATCGATAAAACGGTTACGGATATAAACTTAAGTAGTCATAAGTGGGCGGTGTCACGCCCATTTTCCTAAAGACCATACAAATATTATTTCTTGTTAAGAGATTGTTGTGAGTACGAACTTTGAGTAAATTACCGTTTCTAAATTTCGAAATATCGAAGTTTTCATATTACTGAAATTTACCGCTATATGAAAAGTGGGCGTACTTTTAGCCCGATTTCAACCAGCTTTCTTTTTGGTGGCAAGGACATTGATTTTACTGAGTTTGGTAGAAATTGATAAAACGATTACCGAGATACACATACGTAGTCATAAGTGGGCGGTGCCAGGCCCATTTTCTAAAATTTTTTTATAATCGTACTTCTTGCTAATGAATTATTGCGAACATAAATTTTGAGTAAATTAGCTTCAGTAGTTCCCGATTTATCACAGATGTCTTATTTCTGTAAATTACCGTTATATGGAAAGTGGGCATGGGTATTGTACGATATCAAAAATTTTCGGTCATGTCCTAGGCTGGAACAAAATCAACACTTGTGCCAAGTTTGGTAGAAATTGGTAAAGCGGTTACCGAGATATACATATAAATCCATAAGTGGGCGTGGCTACGCCCCTTTTTCCAAAATTTATAATATTCCTACGCTGGGCCAAGATTAATACCTGTGCCAAGTCTGGTTAAAATCGGTGGAGCGGTTACCGAGATATACGTATAAATCCATAAGTGGGCGTGGCTACGCCCCTTTTTCCAAAATTTATAATATTCTTATTACTCTTTAATATATCATTGTAAATATCAATTTTGAGTCAAAAAGCTTCAGTAGTTACTAAAATATCGCTGTTCTTGCATTTTTCGAAAAAACCGTTATATGGGAGGTGGGCGTGGTTATTGTCCGATTTCGCCCATTTTCAATACCATCCGTCCCTATCCCAATAGAAGTATGCGGGCCAAGTTTCATTGAGATATCTCAATTTTTACTCGAGTTATCGTGCGGACGGACGGACGGACAGACAGACATGGCTTAATCGATTTCTCTTTTCATTCTGAGCATTTTGGTATATATATGTCTATATCGTTCTCGATTCCTTTAGGCTGTTACAAACAACCGTTATGTGAACAAAGTTATAATTCCCTTGTGCACACAGTGCGCTCGGGTATAATAAAAACGAAGCAAATCCGTTGAGCAGTTCTTGAGTTATGCGATAACACACGAACAGCAATTCATTTTTATATATGGGTAAAGCCATCTCAAGTGGGTCACAAATTTACCGACGTTCGAATTTCCAGGTGATTTTTCGCTCAAATGAAGTCCTACTCACCTGAAATACACTCCGTAAATTTCATTGCAAAATTTTCAAATTTAGACTTTTTATGAGCATTTGAATTTTCTTACAATGGTACGGAATTTATTTATTTTCTCCGAAAATACGAATTGGAATGCGATGATTTTTTAAGCATAGGGAGAGGACATACAACCCTACTGAAATTTATTTTTTTCGTCTTGAAAATTTTAAATTTAATGTAAAATTTTTAATTTTTTTTTAGACAAATTAAATTTTTAACAATTTCTCCGCCTACCAGAAAAATTATAATACCAGCATATCAAGCCGACAAATCGCCATTAATTTACAAATATTTCACACAATTTTAATTATATGCAACAGCTGACTATGAACGCTTTGGTTATGCAGGCTCTTCATATAAATGTACGTATGTATTCATAGTCGCTGTCGAAGCGACGCCATCGCTAATGCAAAAGTTGTATTTTGATGGGCGTTAACGGTTCATTGTTCTTTTTTGTTTCTATTAATTTTTACTCACTCGTGCAGTGACTCGCATTCTATCGCTTAGTGACGTCAACAGTTGGCACATTCCCAGCGGCTTGTTCTATTCTGTTCTGCATGAAAAACGTGTAATCGCAACGAGTGCGTGTATTATATTCGAATTAGAAAATAAAGTCGTATATACTCTTAACGTACTGCTACATAAAATTGAAATTTGTACTACAAAATGCGCACCCCTAATCGTGCAAGAAAGAGAACCATTCTCGTATTAGTAAAAACTTAGTGAAAGTCAGCAAAGAAAATGAAATATTAAATCAATTTGCCGGTTTGTATGTGTGCCGTTCTTGTACGAGTGATTTGTTTAATAGCAGATTAGAAGTTCGTAAGGATTGTGATTTAATGTCCCAGGAAAAGTTTTCTCTAGTGATGTCGAGAGTGCAGCAGACGAAATCAGCAATATTGAAGATGATCAACGTACTGATCCAAGTTTGCAAAATAAAAATACAACGAAAACTACAAGTCCTAAATTTGTGTATTATTGGGCAAAACGCAAGTTTACATCAATCGACTTTGATTTTTGTACCAAAAAAAGAACATTAAAGAACCGTTATTTTCTAGCGAAAAGTTTGAAGAACACGCGACGATATTATTGTTTCATTCCAAAAGCTAAGAATGCAATTGAATGCAAAATTTTCTTCCTTCATAATCAATCTAAAATTAAAGCTATTTAGTAAGGAGTTTCATGCACAAAAAAGTAAAATTTATGTAAATTGTCATTGGTCATGAACGAAATAAGTTAAAATGTATTTTATAATCATGTTGAAAATAAAAAATGAACTATGAACCCTTAAGGTTGAGTTTACAATTATTTACAGTTACTTAACTAACAGAAAGGTGCCCCACATACATACATATATACACCTGTACGTATGAATACGGAGTGTGTAAGCTCGCACTAAAGTTATGATTGTGAATAAACTACTGTTATCCGTTCACATATTTTTTTCGGAGTGAATGCTTGAATACTTCCGGATTGATATGCTGGTATTCTAGTTTTTCTGGCAGGCGGAGAAATTGTTAAAAATTTAATTTGTTTAAAAAAAAATTAAAATTTTACATTAAATTTAAAATTTTCAAGACGAAAAAAATGAATTTCAGTAGGGTTTAAAAAATCATTGCATTCCAATTTGTATTTTCGGAGAAAATAAATAAATTCCGTACCATTGTAAGAAAATTCAAATGCTCATAAAGTCTAAATTAGAAAATTTTTCAATGAAATTTACGGAGTGTATTTCAGGTGAGTAGGACTTCATTTGAGCGAAAAATCACCTGGAAATTCGAACGTCGGTACATTTGTGACCCACTTAAGATGGCCTTACCCATATAAATATATTTTTGGAATGATGGCAACCCTATCCAAATTTTTTCTGAATTATTTTTTTCATACATTCTCAATGTAATAGAATTATTGCGGATTATTTATAGTGATTTTTTTTCTGATATTGCAGATATCTGGCAACACCATTTTTCTAATTTTCTTCTTACAAACCTTCTACAGACCGAAAGACACAAAATGAAATAGAAAACGAAGCAAATCCGTTGAGCAGTTCTTGAGTTATGCGATAATACACGAACAGCAATTCATTTTTATATATAAAGAGATATTTATTTAAAAAATAAAGAATAATCTATATTTTCATAAAAGTCAGGATCAAACAGTATTAAAAATACAACAGCGAACAACAGCTTAGCTAAGTTGCAATGACATGCTACAACAGCATGTTTGAGATGGAATGACATGGCATGTCACCTTGTTTCAGTTGGCATGGCATCGTAGCAACAAATCGATTGCTAGCGATGCGTGGCGACGTATAACTATTACTTTATTCCAAAGTGATACTGTTAATTTCATGTTGTCAATGTATAATAAAAATAGGGTTCTTAACGACGTTTTGTCTTTGGTCTTGTAAATTGTAAATATTGTAAATTATTAGGTAATTCTTCATATTTGTCCTATGCTGAAATTTTACAACAGTTGTCAATATTTTTTTGCTGCTTTGTGAATAAAATATTTTTCTTCAAACAACTTTTTGACGGCTGTTGTCAAACTTAAAGTATAAATGGAATCAATTCGCTGAGCGAACTTCGTCGGAAGAAAGTTCGCTGTCAAAATTAAAACACACTGAAGTGTATGAGATTGCACACAACCAAAGAGAGGACGAAGTTCGTCTGACGAAATTCGGCGAGAATAGATTTATTTTTAATTTTGCCGCTACCGCCTGTCGACAAAATCAGCAATCAGGGATAAAATAGCTTTTTTTTCTTTACTTTTTGAGCAGATAATTATCAAGAAGAGAAGAATAGGTTAATTTGAGTATTCATCTTTTCGCTTTTATATTTTTATGTTTTTTATTTCTCAATCCGCTGATGCGAATTTCGTTTCGGTTCTGTTTTACTGGGCGAAATGTTGCAGCGAAGGTAACCCGGCGGCATCGCTCCGCCCGACGAAATTCTGTCAGCGAATTGATTCTGTTTATACTTTTAAGCATATAAGACAAATATGATGACTTCATGGTAAATTACAAAAACAATATTTGTCACACTCGTAACATACAAAATTAAAGCATGATTAAATTATTGTATTTTTGAGATTGCAATTAAAATGTTTCATTGAATAAGTGATTTGATTGCAATCAAAAGTGCTTACAATCAAATTGATTGTAATCGTGGTTGATTGCAGATTGTAATTTTTACAATCAGAAAAAAGCAATCAATTTTGATTGCAATAGAGTTATTAGCACAATAATTAATTGCTAAAAAATTTTATTGCAAATTTTTACAGCTCTGGTAGTCATAAGTGGGCGGTGTCACTACCATTTTCCAAAAGTCCATAAAAATCTTATTTCCTGTTAAGATATTGTAGCGAATACCAACATTGAGTAAATTACCGTTTCTAAATTTCGAAATATCGAAGTTCTCATATTTCTGAAATTTTCCGTTATATGAAAAGTGGTGGTAATTTTAGTCCGATTTCAAACATTTTCAACATCTTGCTATTTTGTGTCAAGTAAAGGGTGTTTTTTAGACATGTGGTTTTCAAGAAGAAATAAAACGCATATATTTAATGTTATGGTCAACAATTTAGCTTCACATAGTCCCACAAAAAATTGTCCAGCGGTGTTAAATCGCACGATCTTGGAGGCCACGCCACAGGCCCACGACGCGAGATAATGCGCACACCAAAAGTTTCCTTCAATAAATTGATTGTTTCGTTGGCTGTATGGCATGTAGCGCCGTCTTGTTGCAACCAAAGGTCGTCCACATCAACATCCTCCAATTCACGCACGAAAAAGTCATTAATCATGGCTCTATGGCGTTCCCCATTGACTGTAACATTATGGACGGCTTCATTTTTGAAGAAATATGGACCAATAATTTTCTCTGTCTATAGAGCACACCAAACAGTGACTTTTTGAGGATGTAACGGCGTCTCAACAATGGCTTATGGATTATCATTATTCCAAATGCGGCAATTTTGTTTCTTAACGTACCCATTCAACCAAAAGTGAGCTTCATCACTGAACAAAATTTTATTGTGAAAATCGGGATCGGTGGCCATCTCGTTTTGGGCCAATTCTTGCACGAGTTGGATTTTGTAAGCCTGCTAACCAAGATCCTTCCGCAAAATCTTCCATAAAGTGGATCTTCTTCGATACTCTACTCCACAGCAGCAATAGCGTCTTCGGTGCGCAGTGTACGGCATATCTGAGGATGCGCATTATCCACCGATCTATGGTTGCTCGAATTACCGACTCTGCTGGGCGATTATATTGACCGAATATTACACGCAGCGCGATGCGTCGCGCGAACCGAACCATTATTTTGGTAATAAATTTGCACGATTTCCAAACGTTGTTCCGGTCTAAGTCTGTTCATTTGAAATGGCAAACCAAACTGAGTATAAATCAAGTAACGGCTGTCAAAAATACCAACTCAGAAAAAAGTATTGCCTCATTGAAAACCACACGTCTAAAAAAACACCCTTTGCATTAATTTTACTGAGTTTGGTATAAATTGATAAAACAGTTACCCAGATGCACATATGTAATCATAAGTGGACGGTACCACGCCCATTTTCTAAAAATTTGTTATAATCGTACTTCTTGCTAAGGAATTATTGCAAACATAAATTTGGAGTTAATTATCTTAAGTAGTTACCGATTTATCACGGATTTGCTATTTCTGTAAATTACCATTATATGAAAAGTGGGCGTGGTTATTGTCCAATTTCAAAAATTTTCGAACTGTGTTGGACCAAGGTCAACCCTTGTACCAAGTTTGGTAAATCTTATAACTTTAAACGATTTATTCTTGTATATTTGTATATGTATATCCACTACCATCTCAGGAACGACTTAACCGATTTCGATGAAATTTGGTATATGGGTAGTATGCTTTGTTCTAAGATTTTCTACTTTGGTGTTGCCACTTGGGGTGGTGCACAGGGTTGCCACCTATATCAATTTTTTTTAAATATTAAGCAATATATGGCAATATCGGTATCAAATGAAAGGTATTTTAGGCCGTATACCAACCAAAGTATTTTCGAGTAGGGTTGCCACCTGACCGCATTTTATTTATTCCTTCAGATATCGACCACTATCTCGGGAACGGCTAAACCAATTTCGATGAAATTTGGTACATGGATAGTATGCTTCCTTCTAAGATTTTATACTTGGATGTTGCCACTTGGGGTGGTGCACAGGGTTGCCACCTATATCAATTTTTTTTAAATATTAAGCAATATATGGCAATATCGGTATCAAATGAA
>JAPVRG010229514.1:0-10067 GCA_029783565.1 Rhagoletis cerasi | reverse complement strand
GATGTGTTTTAAATTTGCAATCAAATTTCTTTGAGTGATTTTAAGAAATGTTTACATACCTTGGCTGCAGCTGAGTTTACAGAGGTGCTTGTTATTATTTATAACATTCCAGAAGGTCCCAGGCCCGAACGCGTTCAGACGCAAAATGTTAAAATGATAGTAAAACACTTTGTTTTATGCTTCCTAACTATGAAAAAGAATCTGTGAAGTGCAGAACGAAAATGTATTCGAACGAAAAGCAGCTAAACATATATATAAAAAGTAAACAGAAGGTGGACTGGTGCCCCGCTGCATCCCTTTTTGGATAGTTCCGAACTAGTTCTAAATTCGACAGATGATAACTAGTTCGTTATGTACCCTTTTTTCTACAGTTCCGAACCAGTTCCAAAATCGTCACCTCAGATATAGATATGGAAAAAGAGGACTAAGTGACTTTTCACTCTTAGCTAGGCGATATGTAGTTTTAAAAAGTAAAATAAAATAGTTTTGTAAAAGTACCACATTTCGCTGCTTTTGTACTGGTGCGGATCTAGTTACTATGGGACTGGTTCGTTTTTGGCGATAAATATCTAGTACTGAACTAGAAATTTGATGCACCAGTTCGGGGTTTCCCTGCAGGGATTATTATTATGTACATACATACGTAGATTCGCACTGCTATACTATACGAGTATACTATGGTTCACCCATAAATGCACTCGGACCAACATGGCTAAAAATTTCTTAGGCATGTTGCTGAGGCATTTCATTTGTTGTCGCTGTTGACAACAATCAACAACATCAGCGAACATGACGTGGAAATGCAGTTTATCGTTAATATACCCGCATGTATCTGTGAATTTGATGCACGCCTAGGTGTGCAAACAGCAGCGTATATCTTTGCACATAACATATGTTTCGATTTGTATTTGTGTACTTTTGTATATGTTTTTAGGCACGCATATTTTTGAATTTATTTGCAAATTGCACCCCCTGACGTCAATTGGTTGCAGTTTTTAACGCGTGGAGCATATGTACATGCAATGGCAATACGTATATCGTGGAATAATACTAATTTAAGTTTTCGCCTACTACTTTAGCGATTTATGTATAGATATACATCCATTGAGACATACATATGTGGGTAAATATGTACTTCTGTGAAGCGTACTTATTTTGTTATGAGTTAAATTGCATTATGATGTCAATTGTATTTGATTTAAATATAAATTAGCATACCTATTTTAGAGTAAAAAATATTCCATTGAAAATCCGACTATTCAAACTCATAACTATAGAATTATGCAAACGTTAATGAAATGCTTTATACATATATGTGTGTTAAAAAATTTACATACATATATGAAAATTCTCAAAAAATTACAAATTATATAAAAATTTCAATTCTCAAGTAGGCACTTTCCTTGCTAATATGGTAACGTCACTTTTAATCTGAGCAGATAATACCAACTGAACAACCTCTCTGCGCCTTTGGCTTTATATTAGTGTGGAGAAAATCATGGTAGTTCCACTGTCAATGTCCTCCGATTTTCGTGATTTTTTTTTAAATATGTACATTAGACCGTATCGAAAAAAAAAGTTCGCCGTACACCCCCTCATATGAAGTGTTTTTGAAAAGCATTTAAAAAAATAATAAACGTTTTTTTTTTGGGCAACCCTAGCAGTCGCCCAATTACATTTTTCTTCATATCTTCGGCATTTATAGTCCTACGGAAGTTCATTGACCTCAGGTACTCCATAAAAAAGTAGGTATTTTTCGTATGGTTTTCCAACACAAATAAAATGTGTTTTATTTCGCCAAAAGATTGATGATTTTTGACGGTCTTTAATTTACTGACATTAGGGTGGTAGCAACTGAGATCTGGTGAGTAAGTACCACAATGGAGCACATAAGCTCAATGAACTTCCTTTGGGACAAAAAAATTGGTGTATCACACACTATAAATGCCGAAGATATGAAGAAAAATTTAATTGGGCGACCGCTAGGGTTGTCCAAAAAAAAAACTTTTATTATTTTTTTAAATGCTTTCAAAAACACTTCATATGAGGGGGTGGCCGGCGAACTTTTTTTATTTCGCCTGTAAGGCGAGACGCTCTAATTTACATACTTAGTACATACTTATGTAGATACATACATACATAAATATGTATGTTTAAAGAAAAAATTTAGCTCTACGGAAATCTAAAAGATTTAATATCAAGATTTATGTACACTTTTTATGTATAAGTGTACATTCAAAGCCTAAAGCAGTTTTTCTCGATTTTTGGGTTTTTGAGTTACGACAGTATTTTTGAAGTCTACCTAATATACATACATATGTACGTATGTATGTCTATCCAGATAATGCTTTCCTGTATAAACCTATAAAGATAACGGTCAATTTCTATCAGTTAGTATCCCTGTAACGATATCGATCAAAAAAATTATCGATAAAAGTACAGCTATGGATATAAACTTATCGGCAACGATATTGATATTGATGGAAAGTTTGATAAAAATATCGACTTCAGTATAAACCAATAACGATATCGGCAACTATATTCATATGCATACAGGGTGTTCCAGAAGTCGACGTCAAGCCGGAAACGGGTGACAGGCCAGCACAAAGTGGCGTCACTCTCTGTCTCGTTCACACTTCATAAAATGACCTTCTCCGTCTCACTCAAACTAGAATTAGATACCTTAAATGTTGCGGCTCCAATGAAAGTCTTCGGTACACTACAATCATTTTAAGTAAGTAAGAAAAAAAATTTCAAACCTGAGTTTCTTTACAAAAATCATTGTCCATAATTTAAGAAACAATCCAGCAAGTGTCATGCCACTTTGGAATCCTTATTAAATGCGCCAATTTTCAAAGTCATTCGCCCAGGTAGTGTAGTACCTTTTTTTCAGTGCAGTCAGTTAAAATTCGGCGAAGCATTAAATTTCAAAGTTTTTTTTGGGAAAAACTGTCATTTTCTATCTAGGTAGAGCAGTTGGCTATAAATTTTAGACGAAAATTTACAGAAGCATTATTCAGAATTACATAATGAAAATAAAATTTAGAAAAAATAGAAATTTGTAGTAACGGGTAGTAAAAAACCATCACAGAGAGTAGATTCTTTCGTTTTTTTACAACGCCTATAATTTTAAAAATACAAGACATATGTTTTTTTTATACTTTTCTGATAACTATTATTACCTAGCCTGTCACTCCTTTCCGGCTTGACGTCGTTTTCCTATATATTTTTACCAATACAAACAGAAAGCTATTTTTTAAATCTTAGTAAATTTCTAAAAAACATGCAATTTTAATGAAAACTGAATCATAAGCGAAAGATAGCAAATTTAATTACTGACATACTATATATTTCGATCGTTTAACGATTTCTCAAGATATTAGACATTTTTTTCTCGATCTGTTTTTCTTTAATCAAAATCTGTTATGTGGCGATATCTCGAAAACTAGAAGTAGGAAATAAAAATTTAGCTATTTATCTAATCAGTATAAAATCCCAAGTTGGAAAAGAATTACAGCTGATCTGCACCAGAACCACTGCAAACCAGTGTAATCATACCAAATTGTATGATTTTACCGGAAAATACTGTATCTAGTTAGCGTAACGTTACATAGGTAAACGCTTTTTTTACTCAGCTATTTTCGTTTTCCAAACGGAAGACTGCGAGTTGACACACTCATTAAATTATTATACATCATTATTTTTCCACTACTATACACATAATAAATTCATATTTGGTTATCAACTTGAAGGTAATTGACATTTAATTATGTTTGCATGCGCAATTTGTATCGACTACTTTGATTTTGAGTAAACATCAATAAGTAGGCATAATAAAAAACTGCACGATAACAATTCAAAAGCATACAATAGAACAATAGCATATTACTAAACCAACTATGCGCTAATAAACGCGTAAGTATGTACAAATAAGCATTAATCACACAATTAGATAGTTTTGTTGAAAAATGCTGTTAAAAATTAAATCCGTATTACAAAAGCCATACAGTACAATGCAATTAACAGCTATTAATGGCATGTGTAATTAAATATGACAACATTATCAGAACGTTTCACATACAATGGCTGTTGTCAAGCAGAATTGTGGTTGTGTGGCATACATGTTTAATATGTATAAAACGAGGCATGCATAAGTAAACCGGTTTTCGAGTTTTTCGAAAAACGGCAATTTGCTTTTTTAAGAGTAGGTATTTTCTAAAATACAAACTTCAATTAACTTTTTTCCTTTAATATCTTCGGGTTTCGAATACATACATACTCACTTCTATTTAAATAATTTCCTAAAACAAATCTTTAATCGGAAAGTCTGAGCTTCCCACTGAAATCACTTTAATCCACGATTTGTTTTTTAGGAAAAATCGAAAAATCAACCAAGTCGAAGTGGTAGAAGTTATAGCTGCTATTTCGGAAATCATCATCCTCATCAGACTTATTTTTTCTAAGTTTATTAAAGCATATGCTTTAAACTTGAATGCAGCTAATCGAAACGTGCTATAATTAATTCCAAAGCATATGGATTTGCTCGAATTTGAAGACCATATATCGAAAAGGAATCTTCGGAGAGAACTTTGATGATATTTAATAGCAAAATTGGTAAAAAATTATAATTGCGGTTTCAACAAAAAAAAATTTTTAAATGTACAGTGAATTTCAAGATGCATTGTAGAAATATAGTAGATGAAAACCCCGATTTATTCGATAACAAAACTCCGGTTTATTCGATATTCGAAACAACACGATTTCAAAAAAACCGCTCAAAAATTTTGGAAAAAACCGGTAAAAACCGGTTTGGAAAACCCGAGTAGTCGATCACCCTAGGTCTTATATATAGATGAAAAACTAACAAATTTTGTCCAACTTAACGCCAAGGACTCTGACTGCGTCAAATCAGCTGTATTAATCGAAAAGATAAAAAATATGACATTGTAGAGGAAGAAATTCTCTACATAATTGCAGTGGGAAGTACTACTTTACGGCTAATCACTTTCGCCTTGATGTTTAATCAATTGTTATCGTTTTCCTTAGGCTCAAAACGTAGTGGAGCGGCGAGCAAGCAGAATAAGCAGGGGCGTCGACTACAAACGTGCTTGTTTCAATAAGCGCATAATAAAGAGCAAAGCGTACATACGCGTTTGTAATCGCTGCTTTGCTCTACTCTTTGCTCGCCGCTCCACTATGTTTTGAGCCTTAAAGTTTGATCAAACGCTTGGATACTTGTACATGGCGTATGAGTAACATTATTCCCTGCTCATATTTCATACAAAAAAAAATACAAAATTTAATTTACCAATCGATTACGCGAAAGTGATAAATTATGGCGTTTTCTTTTCTCAATGAAAATGTTGCCTAAATATATGGAAACATTTTGTAAATGTTCCCCCGTGCCTTGTAAAAAGGTTGAATTTTCCGTATGAGAAAAGAACAAAAAAAACAATGCCAACTTGAAAATTAATGATTTTACTAACTGATTCGCAATTTATTTTATTAATTTTAATAAAATTATACAATTCGCTTCCATTATAACATAAACATTTATTTATGAAGTATAAATATTACAAAACACGCATCAACATCTGCTGGGCAACAGTCACCCTTAGGCATTAACAAGGGCAGAAAATGTTGCACTTCTGCCGGGCCAGAGGGCAACATGTTGAGAAAAGAACAAACAACCCAGAGATGATGCTGAGAAAAGAACACGCAAATTTGACAGCCCTGGCATTGGGCAGAATAAATGCAACATTATTTCGAGAAAAGAAAACGCCATTAGTACTTCCCACAGCAATTACGTAGAGAACTTCTTCTTCTACAATGTAGCATTTTTGTCTTTTTGATTAATGCATGTAAATTTTGCACTAATTTATATATGTACATATGTAATACCCCAGTCACGCTCGATAGTACTTTTTCGATATTTAATAAGGACATTTTTTTTAATCAATTTGTATTTTTTTCTAGGGCCGTTAAATGTTTTGGATTTCCCACTATTAAATTGTGCCAGATTGACTAGACTACTCAACCAAACTATACAAACATGCATTATATACATTATAGCTTTATGGAATAAATAAACTTTATGAAATATCTGAGAAATGTAAAGTTGGAACCCACATCATGGCATTAACAGTCACTCCAATGTTGTAGTCCAAAAACTATGAGACTTGCTTAAAATGTGTTTGTACGGAAGAGTGTAAAAACTTGTAAAATAAAATACTTAAAAGAATCCACCCCAATCGGAAATGCAACTACATTACATGTCTGGATGTGGTTAAGTGTGCGGAGGTGCCTGCTGTTATTTGTTGGCTTCCAGAAGGTACAGGTTCGAATGCCGTCAGAGGCAAAATGCTGAAATGATAATAAGAATTTTTCTTTTGTGTCTCCGAACTATGAAAAAGCATCTGTAAAGTGCAGAACGAAGGCATATTCAAAAGAAAAATATTCATTTTAAAGTCCTTTAAGCCAAATGCATATTAAAGTAGTTGAAATCATATGCAGAGTCGGACAATTGACTAGGTCCTAGGACATCGCCATGTTAATAAAGTTAGTTGCTTATATGAAAACAGGAAGAAGTCCAACCACTTGTAGTTCGTAAAAAAAAGTACTTTTTAAATTGCTTTTAAAGTAGTTGCATTTCCGACTGGGGATGTTTACAAATGTTCAGATTGAATTACAATGAGCAAGTCAATAGTTCGACTGTGCATATGATTTTAAGTACTTTCAAATTCATTTGGCTTAAAGAACTTCAAAAATAGTTTGTTTCCAACTATTTTCTCAATTGATAGTTCGTTGGGTAAAAAAATTGCATTTGTTTTCATTTCATTTCATTTCATTTTATTAAGTCAATGGTAACAAAACCTTACTGACTAGATTAACAGAGTTACTTAATAATAATTTAACTGCTAAATTAAAGATATGGCTAGTTTGCTAAGTAATAAGACTCAATGCGTGACTTGAACAAAGACCTTGGCATCGCAAAGTCTAGATCAGTGGTTCTAGAAAGCCGATTAAAATCGTCAATCCCTCTTATAAAAGGAGCAAATCTAAAGTAGTTCGATCTTAACACTTCAGAATGAAAAAGGTTGTGAGAGCGAAGCACTCTATTGGGAACATTGAAACTTAGCTGCCCGAGTAGATCTGAGCAGTCAATTGTACCGGAGATTATATCGTATATAAATATTAAGTTTTGAACAAATCGTTTAACTTCGAGTGATAGAACATTAATAAGCATGCACCTAGCACTGTATGGTGGCAAAGTAATTTTTCAATTAGCTCTTAAAAACAATCACTTCCTTCCGACAGGGTACCATTCAAATTAAGAGTAATAATCGACAACAACAATATCTACTTATCCTAACCTTCGCAAAATAAATTTTCTCGTATCATTATTTTTTTCCAAAAATGTAAATACATTTTTATTTTTTCCTTGAATCTACATACATAAGTATGTACATATGTATACATAGTATTATATGCATACAATATATTTATTTTTCATTCTCTCTTTTCATGTAGAACAATTCAATGTCTATTGCAAGGCTGATGACGCTTAACTTTACGCAGCTGTTTTAAGAGTTCAGCGAGAAATACGTTCGTACTATTGTTTAAAGCGAATATTAAACAAATATTAGCATTATTCAAGCTTGATTATATGCATGAAATATTACTTACACGTACACGTTCGTGTTGTTCTACTTGCCTGATCTTTACATTAATAAATATGGTGGCCAAATCTTGTTCTGTGAAAACGTGAGGTGAAAACATTTTCCGTCACTTAACATAAAATTATGATTCTATTTTCAAATGAAAATAGACTAGCGTAGGGTCTCGTTATTTATTTTATTGTTTTCGGAAATTTATTTTTAGCGATGCATAACACCTTAAGAAAACTCGATTTTGGTTTTTTTTTAGGATGTGCCAATATATTCCCGAAAGCTTAAATCTTAGGCTCTCAAAAGCTAGGCAGCTTAGTAGCAGATGTTGAGGTGATTTCAGCTCACCATACGCCCTCAGCTGCTGCAGTACGGACTTGATGTGGTGTCGAGCCATACCGCATGAAACCCGATTGGATAATGGCTAGTTAGAACACCCACCAATAACTAGAGTAGAGAGCTTCTTTACAGCTGTAGGTCTGCGCATGGTTGAAATAAGTCCACAGTAGTCAGAGGAACCCTACCATTTCCTTACTCGGCGACATTTCCTCAGCAGTGCCCTGCTACATAGCTCATCGGCCATGCAGTTACCGGCGGCATCGCTGTGGCCTGGAACCCAAAAAAGCTTGATCGCATGCGAACGAGATAGAAGTCAGGCATTCGCTGGCAATTTTCAAACGTATCTTTAAATAGCCATGGTCCCTGCCTGCCACCTGGCTAACAGAATGTATGCTAATCTCCTTAAAAGGCACTATGATTGCGCTTCCGGCCCGCTGCTTCTTTAGTGCGGCTACCTTTACTTGGAAGACGCCGCAGTAATCGGTGATCCTAAATTTTAGGTTTAAGAAGAGTTTCATCCAAATTCGATCAATTCATGAATAAGCTCTGAGGGCCATGTCTTTGTTTATGATATGCGTGTTAAAGGATCCACCGTGATCGGTTCGAGCCGGAATGAACTCGAAGCTTCTTTGAACTCCGAGGCGTCCATAGCTGGAAGTGAACTTAACGCTACCGATGCCTTCTTTCGTTCTGCTTCAAGGAAAGTTTACTATCAAAGATAAAACCCAGATACCACATCCTGTTAGACAGCGTCAGCGACAGGGATGGAAATCAAAAAATTAGGTTTTTATATTTCCTTGTGAAAATAACAAACTCCGTCTTGGTAAAGTTACACCACAGCCTCAGGTGGCGGCGCAGTTTTTAACCAACTTGATGCATCCCTGCAACCAGCCACTTTCCTTCAAGGTCTGCAGCAAATCTTTTGACGGCAATATACAATATGGGCACAAATGCCGGCGTATGCTGATGACACCGACATCATCGGTAACAAAAAGCGCCAATTATGTTCTGCCCTTTAGAAGTTGGATATGGAAGCAAAGCGAATGGGTCTGCTGGTAAATGAGGGCAAGGCGAAGTATTTCGAAACAGTAGAAAATTTCATTTATTTGTGCCCTAACACCGATAATAATTTGAGCATCGAAATCGCGCGCACCCTTGCCAACAAGAGAGAAGTAAAGTTCTCTCTCGTCGTACGAAAACCACGCATCCGATGAGGCGGCCTTGGAGTATTTGAGAGAAAGGTTTTGCGGAAGATTTACGGGCCTTTGCCCATTGGCGACGGCGAGTACCGCAGACGATGGAACGATGAGCTGTATGAACTTTACAATGACACTACCATGACGCGGCGAATACAGCGGCTCCGCTAGCTTGATCATGTCGTACGAATGGACAGAAACGCTCCAGCTCTGAAAGTATTCATCGCGGGTCGCGGGAAGGCATCCTCTGCGACGGAAAGACCAGGTGGAGAAGGACTTGGCATTTCCAATTGGCGTCAGTGGGCAGAGAAGAGAAACGACTGGCGTGCTTTGCTGGACTCGGCCAAAAAGGCTTAGGCGGTTACAGCGCCAAACAAGAAGAAGAAGAGCCAAAACAAAATCTTTTGAGAGGCAAAATTTTTAATATTCTCAAAATTCTCAAAATAATTAAATATATGTTAGAAGTAAATTATGGAAAAAAATATCCATAAGCAGCCCCAAACAAAAATCAAAAAGTTGTAAAACACACGAAGCAATCAATATATGTACTACTTACAAAACTAGGGGCCAAATATAGTAAAACAGCGTTTTTACTTTTTCTCCATGTTGTCAGGATTTTTTATAAAAGGACTTTGAAATTTCAAGGATGTAATTAAATCAAAAAATTATTTAAAAATTTCAATGCAATTTAGAATGTGGTGGTGTATATATCAGTCTTTAACAAAGAATTTCAAAAAAAAAAAAATTTAAAATTTTCAAAGATATTCAGGGATAAAATTTTAAAAGGGCATTTTCAACACCTATTCGTCCTTTTGCAACAAAAATTTAATCTTCTGAAGTTCTATGGAATTTTCTCTTTTATTTG
>JAPVRG010229498.1:0-12248 GCA_029783565.1 Rhagoletis cerasi | reverse complement strand
CCAGATAGAGGGACGCACTTGGGCACTTAGAAGATAGTCCTCTGTGATACAACGTACTAATCGACGAAGACCCGTGAGCTCTTACGAGAGCTCCTCTGAGCTGGTTAGGATGTTCGATCCAAAATATTTCAACCTTCGCCTCGCGAAGGTTTTGCAGGTTAATAGAAAGTACTGAGCTGATTCCATCTCATCATCCTCCTTAAAGCTTTGACAGGAGGGAGCAGGTAAGATTCCTAGCCTTAAGGCGTGAATGCCAATCGGACGATGCAGTTAGAGCTCTCGCTGAGCTGACATGATATCTGTCAAATAGAGAGCCACCGGAAGTAAGAGGTACCACCACCTCTCCTTTGTCAGGTAGGAATTTCCTTCAATGTCCGTGTGGCCTGGAACCCAAATGAGCCCAATTCAGAGGCAGGTCAGAAATTCTCTGATCAGTTTCCAGTGCACCACCGATGCGTTTAGGGTCATAACAGCTGGCTGGCTATCAAAGTACCTCCTTAATTAACGTCACACTCTTCAGCAATAAAATAACAGTTCTGTTTCTTTAATGGCAGTTACTACCGCCTGGAAAACTCTGCAGCAGCTCGGAGTGTTGATGAAGAGTTCACGGCAGAAGCCCCTCAACCAAATCTTCTAGTTGAGATCCTTTCGTGAAAAAGTGCACTGCTCCCTTCCTCCAGTCACCACGCCTCACCCAAATATCTCTCTAGGGAATAAAGTTATATAAGAGGCTACTGGGAGCCATATCAGAGGCGCAGTCATCAAGGATGAAGTCAAAACCCTCCAGAACTTTGCAATGTCCTTCTTTTAGGCTGTTCACCACCCGGTTTTAGCAGTTTTGCTGCTGTAGTTTTGCCGGCAATATCGATAGGCATTGGGATCTGCCCAGCATTAAGCGGCAGAGTAGGAGTGGTTCTTAGTGCCTTACTAAAACCTACGCGCTCTATCTGCTAAGCTAGTGAAGCTTTCTCTAGTGAATTCTACCAGAGAACTGATCGGTAAAATATTATAGGCCTAGCTATGGATTCGTAAAGCCGATAAATTAATTTGGGCGTGAGAACCTATCTCTTACCAACAGGTCCCCTGCAGCAGTACAAGGCAACAGACGCCCTTCTTGGTCTTTCCCCAAATTTTGGCTTCCACGACAGCTTTCCGTCCTTGACCTTGTCAGCAAGCTGAAAGCGGACACCTCCAATCGAGGTAAGAGCCACATCAGGGATCTTATACTTCCTAAGGAACAATACCAGCTCAGGCTTTTGGGGTTAACGTCGAGGCCGCCGTTAGCCTTCCACATAATTACCAAGCTCAAGTAACCTTGACTAAGGTCAAAAAAGGATACCCAGATAAGTGCAAGCTAGTTCCTTTTTCAACTGAGTTCAGCCTAAACTTACATTATTGGACAGCTTTTGTAGAGATACGAGCAATTTTCAAGGCTTTAACACAAACTCTGTTATGGAAAATCAATTCAGCGCTTATTTATGTAAAATCTAATTTCATATCAGCGCCTCAAACGCTTTTTCACATCTTCATTTATTTACGTATTTAAGTTATTCCACTCTAGGTTTTACTCACTACAACGATACAAATTAAGTATTTGTGATAACCCACATCCATTCTCCAGCATTTAACCATATCGTTAACCTAACAAATGCTAAATTTACGTGTCTGGTAAAAATGCTAGCCACTAACAACTAAGTTATACGCACACCGCCATTGCACCAGCGTAAGCTGAACTAATGATGTGGTCAACTCTCATGAACAAGTCCATTTAACTGACGGGCAAAAACAACATTGTCAGCGTTGACAGCGTAACCAAAGCACACTCTTTCGCTGCAAGTGTCTAGCTAGATTGTGGCAATGAAATCATTAGACAAAGTAAACAGAATGTAATTTACTCCTTGCCAGCGTGCAGCCTGATGAACTGAATATAAAAATTAACAAGCATTCACAGCATTCACACTTTGAGTGATGGACAACTGCACAGCAACAAGAGGACAAGACAACAACAAGACCATTAATTTTCGTGCAGGATACGCATCATGGTTATCATTGCAGGTTGGCTCATAAAAATCTATGTTGCATGCAGCATGATAGCAATGCAGCAGCGTAACGCAAGGCATCATCAACAACATCAACATCAACTGGACTTTTATGAGCTGCCACACTGTGTGGTGTTGCCGGCCGGATAATGTGGCAATGTGTGACCGTGCAACCAACGTGCAGCCAACGGCTATAACACTCACACATAAGCACTTGAATACACGTTTTGGGTGCCGCATTTAGTGTTAATGCGAACGACGAAACACATTGCATTTGCGGCTGCATGACTTTTAACCCCAGAATCCTTTGATATTTGGTGAATGCGGAGCAAATGGGGACAAATTAGAAATATGCACAGGCACAAATCAGACTGAGTGCGATTGTAGGTGACAAGTGCTGATGATAGAAGAGCGAGCTTTGGAAAGTATAGGTCTTGACTGCTAGCCACGATGAACGAACCGCAAATCGCAGCAGGCAAAGCGAATATTTCATGAATTTTTTGCGGTAGCAACCGCAAGCATGCAATGATGTATGCATATACAGGGTGTTCTAGAAGTCGACGTCAGAGCTGGGCGATAAGGATTACGATTACTTAATGATTAGAATTGCAGTAATCCCAAAAAGCTAAAATACAAGATTACAATTAAAGTAATCCTTCATCGAAAGAAGTTAGATTACGATTACAGTAATCGTGATTTTTAAAAAGTGAAATTACAGTTACTGTAATCGTAATCCAAGTTCGTTCGATGAACGATTACTTTTTAGATAAATACATATTATCTGCATATTATCGTTAAACGCGCATTTATCTTTCGCAAATTTATAGAATTACTTACTAAAAAAATTTTAATAAGTAAAATTTTAATTTTAAAACTATTTTAATCATTAATCGAACGAACTAAGATTACGATTACAGTAATTGTAATTTCAAAAAAGTTGAAATTAAGATTACTGTAATCGTAATCTAAGATGCTTTCGGTAAAAGATTACCGCAATCCCAATTTAATAATTTTTGAAATTGCGATTAAAGTAATCGTAATCCAAGATGGAATCGATTACACATATATTCCTTATCGCCCAGATCTGGTCGGCGTCAAGCCGGAAACGGGTGACAGGCCAGGTCATTATAGTTATCAGAAAAATATAAGAAAAAATGTATGTCTTATATTTTTAAAATTACAGGCACTCAAAAAAAAACAAAAAAATCTACACCCTGTAATGGTTTTTTAATTCCAGTTACTACAAATTTCTAATTTTTTCAATTTTATTTTTATTATGTAATTCGAAGTAATGCTTCTGTAACTTGTCTTAAATTTATAGCCAACTACTATGGCTTGGAAGATAATGACACTTTTTGCCCAAGGTTAGGTTAGGTTGAAGTGGAGTCGGTTCAATTTACCAACTCACACAGACCTTTTGATTGGGTTTATTCCTACGCACGATAATTCCGTAAGAGAGCTTAAGAAGGGCCAACCTAAAAACCTTCCCTCATCTCTTCAACTAAATATTCCTAGTCTTGAAGAGTATCTGCCAAATAGGCAATGACCGGTTACACAAGCCGTGAGTATCGCAATATCCGCTCTTGAGAGGCTGAGCAACTCCTTCGTTTTTTTCTTATCTATTTGTGGCCGAAGTAGCCTGGTTATTCTACAACTGCCCTCCTCTAGCCATGACCTGTTGGCCTCTTGGATCATGCTATTTCGAAGTTCTAATTTGCAGGTAGCCATGGGTATCCCAATAGTGCCTCTGTTTTCATAAAGGGAGATATTGGTACCTTTCCTGGCTAGCTCATCGGCCCTGCAATTTCCTTCAATATATCCATGTCCTGGAACCCATGTAAGGCTGACCTTGAACACGGCGCTAATATCGTTTAGAGCTGTGATGCATTCCCGTGGGCAGCTTCGATCTCAGCATTACCATGTTCATTGATTTAATGGCCGCCTGGCTATCCGAGAAGATATTAATCGTAGTCTTCGTTACGGCATGCGTACTAAGGTACGCAGTAGGGTGATTTACTCGGTTTTTTCTAACCGGTTTTCCTCGGTTTTTTCATAAATAATTGGGCGGTTTTTTTTTAAATCATGATTTTTCGAATATCGAATAGACCGGTTTTTTTATTTCCAAACCCGGTTTTTTACCAAGATTTTAAAGCTATAGCTTTTGAGGTAATGTTGAAATACGACAGCATGTCAACTCATTTTACATCCATTATATTATTCTATTTCAAAATCCCAGAACTCGCTGTCTGTAGTTTTGTTAGAATGCTTATAAAAACGAATAGTGGAACGTCGAGTTAAAGTTCTTCAAACACTGATTTTGTACTTAGGTACTTGGAAATTTCCTACCAGTGATTCCTTTCTACGATACGGTTCCCAAAGTGAAACAAAAAAATGCGCGTTTGGATAGTATTCCCGGTTATTTGGGAATGTTCAAGATGACACATCTGATTTCGGTGAGATGCTAAGTTTTTCGGTCTCAGAAAATGATTTACAAAGCGAATTGGACAAGACCATTAAAGAGACATTCAAACCCTAAATAATTTGCAGAAAAAACGCAACAGAGGCATTTAAGAATATTTTGTATATTTAGAAAAGTGACATGAGGATGGAAAATATTGAAAAATTATATAACGCCTTACTGACAATAAGTCCTACAAGCACATTGAGCGAACGAGCATTTTCAATATCAAGTTTCATAAAAACTAAAGAAAAAAATAGATTGACTGCAAAACATTTCAACTGCATTTTAGTTTTAAAATATTACTTTCATAGAAATAACAGTATTTAGTTACATATACTTTTTTCTTACTTAGAAAAAATATTGAATTTTTTGATGAGATCTCATTTACTTTTTTGCTTTAAACTTAAAAAAACAATGGAATTTGTTTTGTATTGATATTGTTTTTAAATAAACAGTTTAACTTTTGCGATTTTCGCTTTTTTAGCTGACCGTAGAAATTTTTATTTATATAAGGTGTTATGAGGCTGCCAATTACTTAAAAAATCCGGTTTACTCGATTTTTTCCTGATTTGAAAATTAGAAACCGGTTTTTTTTCGAATTGCCATTTTTCGAATAATTCGAAAACCGGTTTTTAAAAAAGTCAAATAATCGAATACCCTAGTACGCAGCCACCTTCTTTATGGCTAAAACTTCTGCCTGATAAACACTGCGGTGGTCCGGAATTCGGACGGATAATTCCAGTCCTAGTTCCTTTGAGAAAACTCCGTAGCCATCCCTATTGTCTAGCTTGGATCCCTCCGTGTAAAAATTCATTCCCCCCTTTCTCCATTTCCCCAAAAAAAATTTGAAATTTAATTCCTCGCCCAATTTTAACTGACTGTACTGGAAAAAATGTACTACACTAGCTTGGCAAGTAACTTTGAAATTCTTAAATTATGGACAATTTTGATTTTTTAAAGAAACTCGGTTTTGAAAATGTTTTTCTTACTTACTTAAAACGATTGTAGTGCACCCAAGACTTTCCTTAAAGTCCTAATATTGAAGGTAATTCCAGTTTGAGTGAGACAGAGAGAGTCATTTTGAGAAGTGTAAGCGAAACAGAAGTGACGTCACTTTGTCCTGGCCTGTCACCCGTTTCCGGCTTGACATCGACTTCTGGGACACCCTGTAAATCTACATATATATTTATACATGTGGCATGTGTGTGACGTCCATAAGCATGCCTGCGGATAATGCGCGCAAAATAGAAAATAGTAATGCAGATGCATAGTTCGCTGAACGGTAATAATTCAAAGAAGAGGCATGAGCACCAAAAAAAAGAAAATACTTTAGATATCCATAGATTCCTACTTTGAACTCCCGCATTCAAATCCAACTGGTGCAGCATAATCGAATTTGGCGTGCCTCATTGCATCGACTCCATATTATTTATGTTGTTTATGTGCAGCTTGGGGTATGTTGTAAGGGAAATTCTACGAAATTGTTGTACATTGTCATACATTAAATGTGCCTCCAAACGAAATTGGAAGACATACAAATGTATTTGGGTATTTATGTCTGTATGAGCATTAAGATGTATCACAACTTATAGTAAACGAAAAGAAGTTCATTTTCCAATGAGAATCATAAAACTGTAAGCATCAATTTCAAGGTTGCAACCAAATTAATCTGACTGAACTCTTAGTTATTCATATATACCTGCGGGAAAGAGCCCTAGTTGCTTGTTGTGTGCTAGGTTTGGGATCTGCCACATTAAAAATGCATCGAATGAAAAGATCAATTTTGCTTCGTATGAGACCGCCTTTTTTATTGACGACCGGGCTCCCAATGGGGAACGTGTATCTACTCATTATCCTCGCGAAAACAAAGGCTGACATCATCGCCGTTCAAGAAATGTGACAGACGGTGCAAGGCAAGGCTTGCATAGGACCTTGTGACGTCTACTATATGTAGCCGCCATGTAAAGAAGCGCAAATTTGATGTCGGGGTTGAGATGGGAGAGATACTCCGTCGCCGAGTACTGTCGTTCACTCCGGTGAATGAGTTTCTCGCCACAATCTGCATCAAAGCGAGACTCTTAAATATCTCGTTCATTTGCGCCCACGAGACCAGAGATTTTTTATGAACGCTTGGAGCGCACTTAGCAGGGCTTCCCTCAATATGAAATAAACATCGTGCTTGGCGATTTCAACGCCGGGGCACAAGATATGGTAATCGACAGCACTAAGTTCCAGGATAAGAAGATCCATCAAGTTACATGGCTGTCTCCGGAAAAGACGAGGAAAGCAATCAATCATGTTGTGATCATATTCATTCTGAAGGGCAAACATCGACTTGGTGGACTACGACGAAAATCTGCAATCACAACAGATGGCCAGTTTATTCTTCATTCGATCTTCACACGAAAAGGGTTTGTTTGATTTAAGTATCCCCGCGAAACAAGCATTCATCATCAACGTTGAAAATCTTGACGAGGATAAAAAAGGTTTGCCCAGAGTTTCCTTGGATAATATGCCATGAATAATAGAAAACGTTGTGTCCTGCAATGAAAGAATTTTTTGTGACCTCTGCTTTTCACGACGGTTCTTTTAATGCTAAGGATACAGGTAGCGGGTACGGGCTGAATGTACTCCTACTGTGCTCACAGTAGATCTCCACATTAGACTTCTGGAGATAGCTGGAATTCGACTAGGTCTTTAGGTTCTTTGGTGGTACGATCTTCAGTGTCAGAGATCGCTTCTCTCTCCATCGCTTCCGAATACTGACATCCCTTAGCAGAAGAATTTGGAGTCCAGTGATTTTTTTAAATATTCATGCGTCTAAACGCGTAAATGCCATGTAACCGCGTAAACATCGTAAACTTACTTAAATATGTATAGAAAACCGGCAGTTACGCGTTTGGACGAATACACTGATAATATTTTTCATGTGAAATACTTTTTGTTCGTTAATTTTTTTTAAATATGGTATAACAAATCCCATTTAAATCAAACTCTCAAACTTTGGACGAAATTTAGAATAGCTCTAAGAATTTGCATGGAAAATTCAAACTTTGTCAAATATCCCTTTATTTTTTGATAATTTTTTTGCTAAAGACCTCTCAAATTTTTTCCATTTTTTTCTGCTAAACGAACATTTTTGTCCATAGAAGCCTAAAGCTCTACCCACAATTGCAGCGGACGACGGTAAAGCGGTCGACGGGTAACCGCTGTCAAAATTAAAACTCACAAAGACTTATGGAATGCCACATAATTGCGACGGCAGCGTTTTGACCTCCGGCGTTTTTCGGTTGATTTAAATTTATTTCTATTTTTACCGTCCAGCGGACGCCTACCGCTTTACCGTCGTCCGCCGCAATTCTGGATAGAGCTTAAAGTGCTCAGTGAGCCTCGACATTCAAAGTTGCAATGACCCAATCTCCGGTAGTGAACCATCAGCAGCCAAAAGACTACTTAGGCTAACAAAACAAAAATTTTCGGTACAAACAGGAATCTGAATAAGGTACATGATAAAAATAACGAATTAAGTAAGGCTTAAAACATCGCTTCACACACTTTTTCTCTCAACTCTGGGATGAAGCTATAGAGTTTTCTTCTTTACTGTTCTGCCTTTGCGAAGCTAATTTTAAAACATTATTATGAGTACGCAGCGTGCCCGATGTCGTCATTCTTTTTTTTTAGTTTCCGTTTATAAACTCCTAAGTGGAATTACAAAAAATAAACTAATCTCACGTGGGGCTAACATGATTAAGAATTTCTGTAACTGAGAATTTAAAACAAAAACTATACGTTTTACACAATAAAACTTGTTCATATCAAATATCTTAGATTATTTTAAAAACATACTTTTTAAATTATTTCAGATGAATATGTAAGTCTTTCCACGGATTCCTAATTTAACTAAGAGAGAAACTTCTGTTTAAAAATATTGGTAGGAGAAAATACTTTTTTGAATAACACTTTGGAAACGAAAACTGGTAGCAAATTAGTTAAGTTATCCCAATTTTTATGAAACCTTAATCAAATAGGTTGTCCTAAGCTTGAAATGGTTGCAAATATCTTTTTATGAGAGCACACGCCTTAATGTACAAATGTAGGTATAAATATACAGTTATTCAAAAAATTTAGTACACAATGAATTTTTTAAATATTCGCAATGTTTTTCATGCTTAAAAATGTTTGTTAATTTTTTTATTAAATATGGCTTATATTTAACAAACGTCACATTAATCCAAGTACGAAACTGTGTACGAAATTTAGAAGGAATCTGCAAATTTTCATTAAAAGGGCAACATTTTTAACGAGAACTTCCAAAAAAAAATTCAATTATGCAGTGTGCAAATTTCAAATGTCTAAAAAATCGCGTTCATTTTTGATAATTTTTTTGCTGACGGCGTTATGTATTTTTTTCACAAAAAAAAAAATTGAAAATACTTTATGTGGAAAAAAATGCGTAGGACAATCAGCGAAAAAATTATAATAAATAAATATAAATACATTTTTATAGATTTGTAATTTGCACATTCCCTGCAAAAAATTGTGCGACTAATCTCTAAAGAGAGTATTCCCGGATTAGTCTCAATCGGATACAATTGGGAATTAATTAGTCACAAGTAGTCTCAAACGGGTATTATTGGATATAAATTAGTCCCTGGCATTTGCAAAAGAGCTTCTCGAAAAGAACCTTCTCATAGGTCTTCCCATAGAAGGCTTGTGACAGGGTGATGTAGTCTTGCAATTTAATAAAAAAAATTTTAATAAACACCACACAAATGTTCACTTTGAATCAAGGCCAGACCCAGCGATTGGGACATTTGCAGGGTGATGTTTATTAAAATTTTTTTTTTATTGAATTGCAAGACTACATCACCCTGTCTTAAGCCTTCAATGAGAAGCCCTATGAGAAGCTCTTTCTCAAATGCCAACTGGGACATTTACATGCGAGGCTGTAGCTCAGTGCGCAGAGATGCTTGGCACTATTTGTTAGCTTTTAGCGTGGTTATAAAATGATAAAATATTTTTTTTGTGGTTCCGAAATATGAAAAAGCATCTGTGAAGTGCAGAACGCAATCGTACTCCAACGAAAAAAATTTGACTATATAACAGCACAGCTTTCCTTATGGAAGGCCACATGGAAACCCTTCCCAGAGAAAGGAAAATGTAAGGCCTTGACAAGTGGGACATCTCATACAAAAAAGAATGAGAATCAGAAGAGGTTGTGTCTGCCAATGCAAGGACTAAAAGTGTTTCTAGAAGGGGTTTCAGGCCTTCTTTTGCCAACTGGGAATTTCATGTGCGGCGTTGGCATGTAGAGAAAGTATACGCTTAGCAATCCAGAAAACCCTGGCTCGAATCGGAGCTGGCGCAAATTTTTATTTTTTAAAAGCGACTACTCGTTTTTTATACCCAATCGGTTATAAAGGAGAACAGTTGGTCTCTTCATAGGACATGCTCGAACAAAAGTTCAGTCCATAAAAAGGGATGCAAAGTGGCACTAGTCCCATGTTCCTTTGTGACTCGTCCCGGACACATCCCGGACTCGTTGCATTTTTTGCAGGATTATTATACCAAAATTGAATGGGCTATAAAACTGCATACCTGATATTCTTATTAAAAATTTTGCAATTTTGATGAAACTTTGCAGATTTCTTCTAAATTTCGTACACAGTTTCATACTAAGATGTATATGGTGTTTGTTAAAATATAAGCCTGCTAATATTTAAAAAAAATCACAATACACTCAATTTTGTGAGCAACTGTATATGTATTTATATGTGTGAGAATTTGTATAGCGTCAAAGAAATCTTATTATCATTTACCATTATTTTTCCAGCTGCTGTTTGGCATATTTATTGCCGTGGCCCATTGCTCCACCACAGAAATATCAAGAAATTTTTGTAAATACGCACACATACGCGGGCATTTATATGTATGTGCATTCGTAGAGGCACCCAATCTTTTTAAGGCATTTCGAAGCCAACAAATTCAAAAAAAAAAAATGCAAAAGCTTTCCAAAAATCGAAAAGCCAAAGACAAAAGGGCACAAATTCCATTCCATTGCACAACGTACGGCGTTTTCTTGGCTCTATTGCGGTGCAAATAGTTTTGCCAAAAACCACATTTACCGCTGCGTATCAATGCAGTGTTGCATGCAGAGAATGCTTGTTCACATGCATTCGTCGGATGCGACGGTGGGAGAGTGTGAGTCTGCTTGCCTGTGTGTGCGAGCCGCAATATTTTTGCACATTTTCATATCTTTTGCACTTTTCGAACACTTTCGCATACAGGCATACACAAGTGTAAATACAATATTAGATGGCTTTCTGTTTTTCTATGCCACAAAATGTTGTGGCATATTTTTACATGCTTAGCCACAACAACAGCTGCAGCAACACCATCATCATCGCTACCCAACCGACATCGACACCAAAAATAGCTGGCAGCTGCAGCAAAAACAAGAAATGCCACCACAATATGTCGCCTATTGTTAACGTTACATGCCACAACGGTAGAATGTATTTGGTGCATTACTTGCCAATGCCTATTTTTTGGCGCACAATGTGCATTTACGGGGTTTACCATACATCTGGCATTATTATTTGAAAAAGTTTATTCAGTTTTGTTTTATTTTTCATGCAATATTCGATTATAGATTTGCTCATGCAATTCAATGCAGCAAATGGCCGATTATATTTTTAAACAAAAATGCAATTTAATTCAAGAAGTAATTTCATCGACCTTTTACTATTTTCAGCACAGTTCATTTACTTTTAAGAGGAGAGACACTCAAAATTGCTAAAGTCTGACATTTTAGAATTCTTTCACGTTTCACATTTCTGGGCACGAAATTTTCAGGGCCCAGATTTTCCCAAAAAATAAGTTGAAAGATAGACATATTTTGCTAAGTGGATAAATTTCATAACATTTTTAATCTGTACAACAGCATAGCAAAAATAATTCCCTCTTTGGACGAAGTTTTTTAGTTGAGAGATATTGCTCCACATATGTACATATGTACTAAGAGAAAAAAGCAAGAACAAGTATGTAGTGAGAACTTACATACATATTTACTATCGGGCACGGATTTTCTCTCGCCGGTCCTATTCATCAGTATCCTATTGAAATAAAATTTTCATTCTGCCGACAATGCTAATAGTTGTTGTTACCGTTGTATAAATACAATATACTTACTAAAAATATAAATTCCAACTCTTATATAATATTTGGTGAAGACCTTAGTGATAGTGACCTTGAATATTAAAGATTTTGAATAATATATAAAACTAGTTTCCTATGGCTATAAAAGTTTGAATATTTAAATAAAACATGTTTTTAGAAAGTAAAATCGTGATACTTCTCTTCAACTTCTTTGTTTTATGCAAAAAGCTCACATCTCCCTCCAACTTTTTTCATCGTTTTTGAGCAATAATATGGAAAACATATTTTTTAAATATACAAATTGTAATGATAATATATGAGTAATAATAAATACCAAACCCTTTTTTATATATTGCAGCAACAACAAAGGCATCACATATCAAAAACTTTAATACACCAGATAAATCTACCTATTAAATAATAGTATTTACTCCGGTATTTAACCAGTTTTTTTCGGTAGGGTAGAAGAGTACAGAAACCGCCCGCGTTAAGTTCGGTTTAATATCGGGATTTCAAATGTAACAAAAAAGAAAGATTTTGGTGATTCATTTAGAGGTACTTTTTTCAATAATAAAAAACAATGAAAAAAA
>JAPVRG010229497.1:0-15786 GCA_029783565.1 Rhagoletis cerasi | reverse complement strand
TTTTTGAAATATCTGTGCCGTTGGCTCGTGTGTGTCGTGTTTTGTTTTTTTCTTTCTTAAAAATTCGTTGTCATCTTACTTTTCTCATTTATGTTTTTTAAAATTTCCTTTGTCATTCATTTCCTTCTCGTCGCAACTGAAGTGAAATTCATTTTTAAGCATCGCCTGTTATAGCTTAGAGTTTTTGAGTACACTTGTGCTTGCACTGGCAGCATACCTTAGTAAATACTATGTATGTATGGATTTATGCATGCACATACATATATATGTATTTATTTTTGTTTTACAGCAAAGATATTTGTAAGCAATTGTGCTTGGTCATTTATCGCTGCGTACCTTTGAAGGTGCCTGCAGCTCAAATCGGTTGCTCCACACTCTCAGGGCAGGGCACTTAAATGACGACGAAAAAGCGAAAGTTATGAACAGTTGCATTGTCAAGTGGTAGGTTTTTAAATGATGCTGTGCAACAAGCAATGACTTATGTATTACATATATGCATTTGTATATGTATAAGAGTAAAAATTGCGGAAATAGCCCAGCAGAAAATTTTGAGCAGTTTTTGTGAAAATTGAACTTAATTGGGGCTCTGAAGTTTCTGAAGTTACTTCGAAAGAAAATGTATATTTTTTTTTTATATTTGTACCACCCATCGGGAATATTTTTTTTGCGGAGTTATTCCTTTTCATTGACGGCCGCTATAGTGTAGTGGTTAGAAGTGCGCGGTCGCCACTCGGCAGGCAATGGAAAACCTCCGACTGTATTTCTACCATGAAAAAGCTTCTCATAAAAATACAGTCGCTCGGCGTAAAAGGGTAGGTTCCTCCTCTTTGTGTGACAACGTCGAGGCGCACAAATTGGAGGAGAAGCTCGGCCAACACTAATGTATTTTTTAAGCGCCAATCTATTATTATTATTCCTTTCCATGTAAGTAGGCTATTCGATTATTCGCCTTCTTTCCGAAACCGGGTTTCGAGTTATTCAAAAAGTTGAAATTTGAAAAAACCGGTTTCCGGTTTTGAAAATAAGAAAAACGCGAATAAACCGGTTTTATTTGACATAGTTTTCATCTAGTGAAAATGCGTATGTTGGTTTTAAGTCGTGACCAAAAATTACAATAAAACTATTATCAGTAAAAATAGTTTTTATTTAAAAAAGAGTAAAGCAAAATAATTTCAAATTTTTTTAGATTAAAAGTAAAACAAAAACAAGTCAGTGAAAAATTCACGTTTGTCTTATTTTACCTTTTTTATTTCTTTATTAAATTTTTTTGACTTCTCTCGGATATGAGAAGTGCTCTTTCTGCCGCAGCCGAGTGCTTAGAGGTGCCTACTGCCACTCGAGAGGTCCATGGTTCAATTTCTGGTTAGAGAAACATCAAAAAATGTTTCAAATAGCGGTCGCCCCTCGGCAGACGGCGGAAAACCTCCGGGTGTACTTCTGCCATAAAAAAGCTCCTTCGAAGGCGGAGTAAAAGTGTAGATCGCTCCATTTGTTATCACAACATCAAGCAGCAGAACACGAAGTGGAGGAGCAGCTTGGGCGAACAGGTACAAAACGTTTAAGTGTCAAACATTCATTAATTGTTATCAAATAAAATATAATGTTCATCCCAAAATAACCTAGGATATTAAACATAAAAAGCCTTGAAAACTTCGAAAAACTCAAAACATTTATTGAGAGATCAATATTTGTATGAAATGAAAAAAACCGGTTTGCCGATAAAAAAATCCGTTTTATTCGACTATCGAAAAATTGAGAATTCAAAAAAGCCGCCTTTAGATTAAAAAAAAACCGGTGGAAACCGGTGGAAACCGGTTTGGAAAAACCGAGTCAATCACCCTGCATGTAAGTATTATATGTGCATTCCAAATATGAACCACATAGGACCATAAATACGGGTTTTACAAATATTTAGACACCTACCCTACCTAGCGGATTAATTCATCTTTCATATTGTATTGCCATCGGGTTCTGAATTAAGTTTAATGTTTCAAGTCTCTAGCTCATCGGAAAGTTGGCTAAAAAATGATACAAAGATTTGATTACGCATAGGTAAAACTTAATAAGAGCTTGTAAAAATGAGCAAGTCCGACCAAAAAACTGAAAAAAAAAATCCACGCGTTATTTTTTTAATTACATTTGCTATTAAAAAACTGCAAAAGACCGCCAACAAAAAACCAAACTATTAAAAATCAATGCGAATTCGTAGCCGCTTTAAAATTGCATTGCACTCTATTGCACTAAACTTTTATGGACCATGAAACTTCATACACAAAAGACAAGGGTTAAAACGTTTGAAATTTGTTTGAAATTTTTTTGATTTTTCCTAAATTTTGCATAATTCTTACGAAAAGCTCACAATTAAGCAGTTAAGCCACTGCATAATTTTTTACTTTCAAAACTCTTGCAGTTCCATACTTCAGGCAGCCCAGAATTCAACTGTGGAATGGGATGCTCAAAAGGACTAGCCAGTAAACTTAATGAAGTCTATCAGCGTCCCAATCACAAGAAGGAAGATCAGCCTGAATAAACCTTGATTCGGAGGAACGGAGATTGAGTTCTCATAAGATGCGACAAACCTATGTATATTGGCGTGGCACTAGATAAAAGACTTCACTGGAACTCAAATCACACAATGGTTACCAATAAAGCCAACAAGACATTTTATGATTGTGAAATACTTCATGATTTTTACATATGCAGCACTGAGCTGATGGCCAAAAGCTAAACAAGTAAATTCCGGCGTCGCTGTAAGTAAGTTCCAACGCTTGATCTTTGTGACCTGCATAGGAGCCATGCCCCCAGCCGTACGTACTCGTTGAGGCATGTTGCGGTGCCTTGAGAGCGCCTAATCTAAACAGTATGAAAAGTGGAGACTTCTGGGCCCACTGTATGTCTTAAAACCATTCACAAATGGTCCCGTTGTGGCCGTTGTGGTCTAGTGGTAAGCAGTGCGCGCTTCCACTCCGCAGGCCTGGGTTCAAGCCCTGGTGAGAGCAACGTCGAAAAAAATTTAGAAAAAAGGTTTTTTCTTAACAGCGGTCAGCCCTCGGCAGGCTATGGCAAACCTCCGAGGGTAGTTCTGCCATGAAAAAGCTTCTCATAAAAATACAACCGCCGTTCGGAGTCGGCGTAAAACTGTAGGTCCCCCCACTTTGTATGACAACATCAAGGCGCATGCCACAAAACGGAGGAGAAGCTCGGCCAAACACTAACATATGCGTAAGCGCCAATCTATTATTATTATTAATGGTCCCGTTGTCAAATCTACAGACGCAATGCTACCGAATTTATCCTTTATTAAGCCTTACAATTTATTGATTCCTGAAACTGATTCCTTTAAGCTGAAATCACAACAATCAGCGAAGGTTACCAATTTTGGTACAATTATGGATCCAAAATTTTTGATCGGAGGAACCTTGTGGTCGGTGTATTTGGGTATAGACTTAAGAAAATTGTTTATAATACATAGCGGAGCCCACAGAAATCTGCGGTCAGTCCAAGGGGTACACGTCCAATGCTTAATATAACCACGAAATTCATTTTATTTTCTTCTGCCGAAATACACGGTGTATTCCACTTATTAAAAATTTTACAGTTGTAGACATTAGCGGGTGTATTTTAGTTACCGGTAGATAAAGTTCCTGTTAATTTTGTAACTCCTTACGCATACTGCGCACTCTTGTAACCGGTAAATTTTTTTACCATCTCATATACAGGTAACATAATATTTCCCCGTGAAGTATGCTGAAATTTTTGGTAACGTGCATAATAGGCCTGCATATCAACAATAGGCACCCCTGGCGAACAATGCGCTTGCTTAGCGGACAAATAAAGATAACCCAATTGCTGTACAGCAATGCGTTTATAAGTGATGAGCTCCTTTGCCCACGAAAAAATCCCAAATTTTCACGGACTTAAGTACGATCACAAAAATATGTACATTATTATTATTTGTGTTATTATTATTATTATTATTATTTTTATTATTATTATTATTAATATTATTATTATTATTATTATTATTATTATTATTATTATTATTATTATTATTATTATTATTATTATTCTTATTATGATTATTATTATCTTAGTCGCTCTCCAATGTGCATAGTCTAAGTCGCATTTCGCTAGAGTGTCAGCTCTTTCGTTGCCATCGAAGCCCTGATGGCCCGGAACCCACCACAGGGATACTCTTTTGCAACTGTCTTATACCTTTGACATTGTTTTGTAAGAGTCAAGTGCTCTTAAGTCTGCCTGGCTATCCGACAAGATGTTTATTGTTGCCCCATTTGTCCTTCCGCTTATGTACATATCACAAGTGCTACATATATACAAATGTGTTTATGTATAAAAAGTTAAAAATATGTTTTTAAGCGATTGAGAACATCGAAGCAGAGCATTAGTTTGTAAGAAATATGTATGTATGTACAAAAACGCTGTACACAATTTTGGTCACATTTTTAACAAAATGCTCACACGCCATACAAAATTTTGAGAGCGAATTATCTCATTGGAAGATAACTAAATTGCACTTACCTTGCGAATTACAAACAAATCGTTGTCTTCTTTAAACTTTATCGAACTTAGCTGTCAGAGCGAGAGATAATGATAAAAATCAAAACAAAGAAAGCAAATTTAAAAAAAACAATTAACTGTCAAATCGACGTAAGAGTGTGACGTATAAACGGTGTAGAGAACGGTGCGAGAGCGAATATCGTGATTCGGGTGTTGTGGAAACGCCGTTTTATTTTCACAAAGTTCATCCACTTTTAAGAAACCCCTGAAAACTGCAAGGCATATAAGTACTTAACCACTTTATGTTTAATTAATGTAGAAAAAAATTAACTATGTTTTTTAATTGTAAAAAATATATGTAAAAAATAATTTGAAAAAAGCGACTCCTTAAACTTTAGGGCTACTTAGTCCAATAAACAAAAATTACGATTTCGACATTTCGAAAATCAGGTGACCACTTTACAAATTTCCATTGAATTCTGCTTTGAGAGGGGAACAAGTTGTTCAATTTTGCTATTGTTGGCCGTTTTCATAATAAGATATTGCCTAAAGCATACAGTAAAAATTAAGTTTGAATTCCACTTCACCAATAAAAAAAGCGTTTGGAAAAGCCTCATATTGCTGGTAGCGGTTTAAAAAAGCAACAATCACAAGATCAACTCTAGCTACGAAAATCACAAAGTACGTATTTACAAATCATGCCATTTTGCGTGTGTGGCCTTCGGTCGCTATTAAAAAAACACATATCGTACCAGCACCACCTATGTGCATATCGTAGAAAATCCCGCCCAGGAATGTGCTTGGGTGCCTGCTGGGAGCTGTTCAGATTTCCTATCAGCAAAACGAGGCATGAAATAGAAAAGTAACGCTCTCTCTATCCAGTAATTATACAGCAATTCTATGCAGCTCTACTCAAGTATGAAAAATATTTTATTCAGTTCCTGATGAACTCTTTCAAGGAATACTATCGAGCTTCTGAATAAATAACATTGTAAGGCTGATGCATCCTTGTTTAAAATTGTATTTAACTTTGCGAAGTCTGTTGAATCGTTAAGAGTTTTTAACGACCATAAATATCGTTATGTGCTAGGATACTCACAATAACTTTTGATGAAAAGGAAATGCGCAACACCAAAGGGTGTTATTAAATTTTATTAGCGAAAAAAACGAAGAAGCAAGCGAAAATTAACAGAAAAAGTCAGCAAGCAGACAGTGCTGTTAGATAACCAACAAAGTCGCTGCACGCTAAATATATCACTCATAATATGGAGATTTTTACTTGATGCAACATCGGTTAACCAAGTCAATGTTGATAATTTAATTAGGAACTGATATGCCAGAAAGTAGCCGTGACCTTTTATAGTAAAGGCAAAAAAATCCAAACTTCGAAATAATTAGGGGAATGCTGGATGTCAAGGGGTCAAAGCTCACAAAAAATGTTTTTTGCGAAAATCTTGTTAACGGTCGCTTTAACGAAAAAATGGTGGTTACCAAGTTTTCAGCTAAAGATATCCTCTGCAAAAAGTAGATATTTTTTTTGTAAGTCTAACGTTTTTCAAGGAAATTTCATTCTAAAAGCAGTATGCGTCAGGGTTATAAATCCGTGGTGGTGCAGAATGATGTACTTTTGGATGACCCTTCGGAGAGATATTCAAATTTTGTGAAGCCATCAAAATCGTTCCGCGCATAAGGGCATTTAGAAGACAGGATTTTCATTAGCAAAAAAAAATTAAAACAAGGAAAGAACGCGAGTTGTACTTTTAGGTCACTTTTACTCCGCTGACCAAATATATCTTTAGTTTTTCAAATTAGCTCCGGTTTGTAAATTATTGCGACATTATGCAAGTTTCTATGCGGAGTAAGAGCACTGCTTTACCAACCGGGATGTTTTCGAGTAGGCCTATTTTGGCAGTGTTTTAAGAAAAAAGCCCTAATGGCAGCAAATCCGGCAGTGCCATTTACATACATTTTTTACGCAGAACTCCACTCCGCGAGGGCTATTTTTTACCGCGCTTTTAGAAAATAATCTCTATCGGACCAAATTCTTTCAATGATTTCTGACTAGTAGTAGAAGTCACAAGAAGAAGAAGAAGTAGAAGTGAATATGTACATAAAAATTGCCATTATAAAGAATGGGCACTAATTCTTTAAAAAAAAGGGAAATAAACCCTCAGCTGCGTTTATATCTTTACTGTTTTGTCAATGCTGTGAGGCAGTTCTACAGAAGAAACTTTCAGAAAATATTTCTGTTTTCATTGATAGAGGCAGCACTGAAAGTAAAAAGTCCGGGGTAGTGAAAATAAATGTCTTGCATTAATTTTTAATTTTTTTCCATCAAAAATAATCGTTATTTTGGACTTTTATATTTTCGATATTTTTAATCCTGCAGCACTCGCCGGTAAGTAAAAAATACCACAGTGTGCTTGAATTTGGTTCCATTTTTTTCGGAATCTACGGCAACATAGGTTTCTTGGAAACTTCTAAACGATAATTAATATACCCTAACCCTGCAAACTGAGTATGGGTGAAAAATACCAACGAAAATTTCGAAATCAGAACGCTTTGAAAAAGGTTCAAATTTTTTTGCTTTTTTAGCATAAGCTTGTATTTAAAATAAAAGAACATTGCAACTTGCATTTGAAAATATAACTTATTTTATATTAAATTATTAAATAAGGTCGATTAAACTCTGTGGCATTTTTTACTCTGTAGTAAATATTCGTGTTCTAACTACCTAGCAAATGCCGCCGCAGTTGACCATTATAATGTAGACTACGTTTTAATGACCGATTTAAATCCTGTATGATCTGAAAATATAAATCTGAAAACAACAGTTATAATATGATCGAAAAATTAAAAACAACGATAAAAAAATTGGTTGAAAAAATACAAATCATAAAATAATGGTAAAATCTGATCGGAAAAATTGAAATCCAGCTTTTACGGTTATTGCCGGAAGCATTTTTAGCGACATAGTTAAGGTTTTGCATGTTTCCGTTCTTCTAGACTCCATTTCCGTCAATGAAGCGTGCTTCACAATGTAGTAAAAGGGAAGTGAAAAAATTAAATAGCTTTTGGCCGCTACATCGTCGCAAATAACGCAACACATTGAAGGCGAATGTAAACTCTATTACAGCAATTACTACATCCGGTTAGAGAATGCACTATACGTTTTATGCCAACCAAAAAAAGCTCTCAAACTGTTAATTTCACACCTGTGTTTTCAGCGGAAATACGTGATCATTTTATAAATAAAGCCTGAAAATATGCCACGTGAAGAGATGTACATTTCTTTGTTGGTTATGAGTGGATGTTTGTATGCACACAAGCATAAGTACCCTGTAGGCAGTGACGTTAGCTTATACCTAACTTTAGTCTGTTTACGCGAACACTAGTGCTAACTATTAACTGTATATTTTGTTCGAAAAAAGCTAACTACTTTTGTGAGGCGATGGCTACAAAAAAGTCAGACCTGGATACCACTGCATTAGGTGTCAACTAACTTGTAACTAACTACTTTTGGACATAAAAGATCAATAAGAAAAAAAGGTTTTTTCAATTTTTTACATGTTTATTTATTTACTTTATTCATTATTACAAATGTTTTCATTTGTTTACATATGTATTCTGCTGTAGGTGGTCCCATATTCGAATTCCGTCAGACATACCATCAAAATGATAATATAAAATTTTGATGTTCTTTTTATTTGTACTGAATTCGAAAAAGCATATGTGAAGTGCCGCAAAAATGTGTATTCAAAATATTTTTTGTATGAGGATATTTAAATAGAAACTTGTTTAATGAAAGCAAACTTATGATTACGTCTGCATGACTCCTGCATGACTTTACAACTCATTTTCAGTTGGCTTTGTAGTAGCTAATTAAAAGAGAGGTATTTATCGAAATCTCGCAAAAAAGCTAACTAAAAGTGGGTTATTTATATCAATTGATAATTTTTCACTGCAGGGTATGAATGTATTTTACTGAATTTAATCGAAACTAATTCTTCCATTTATTTTTTATTTTTCGCTTTGAGTACGTACACACTTACAGTGGAGTGCTCGCATTCATTTTTTTATACTTTTTTGGACAGTCATTGATTAATGGTGCCGACCTTGAAATGAAAATGCGCTTTGGAGAGTTTAAGTATGATTTAAAGCTATTTAGGAGGAAAGTACATTCAGATATGTACATATTTAAAACTTTTTGCGGAGGGAGTTGTTTGTACTAAAGTTAAACATTGGAAAATCTGAGCCATAACATATGTGTGTATGAAATTAATTTGTGAGAGATGTGGTAAATTGTCTCTTCGTTAATATCCGTTAGCTTCTGAAAAATTAAAGGTATTAAAGTGAAATTATTAACATATATTGATTTAGATTAAATTTTAAAAATTTGTGGTACTTACATTTAAAATTTTCATAGATTTAAAGTAGTAAAAAATACATATACAGGGTATCCCAGAAGTCGAGGTCAAGCGGGAAACGGTTGACAGGTCATAAAAGTTATCAAAAGAATAAAAAATAAAATTTATGTCATGTATTTTTAAAATTATAGGCAATCAAAAAAACGAAAAAATCTACACCCTGTGATGTTTTTTTAATTCCCGTTACTATAACTTTCTACTTTTTCTCAATTTTATTTTTATTATGTAATTCTGTCTCATACGGGTATTATTGGACATCAATTAGTCTCGACTCATCCCTTACGAGTATAATTAACAATTGAATAGAGAATTACATAAACGAAAATCTGGCAAGCCTGATTCTTTCGGCGCTCTCAATTTCCGTAAGATCACAAGAATCTAAAATCTACAGGTTCTTAAGTTTCTTATGGTAAGTTAAGTTTTGCCTAACCGCCAACACAGTTTCTCATACAAAAGGTTTTTTTTATACAAGGAGAAAGCATCGAAAGCCTGTACCCCGTAGTGTGGAACTTTAATCCGAACTAAAACTCCCTGTATGTCCGCTGTACCGTATCCCCGCCCCGTATTACCGTAAAGTATTTCGTCGGGGGGCGGTTGAGCCTAAGCTCGATCGTACGTTCCTGTTCTGATGCAGTCAGTCAAAAGTTGCATTTACTTGGCACTACCCTCAGTTAGTCATCATTTTGGTTTCTTCAACCACCACCACTGTCAACGCGTCAACGTACCCCCACACCCCCTCTAATAGGTCAAGTCAGTTGTCCAAAACTGGTCACGTACGTATTTACTGTATCGTGTACATAAAACATACCTGCCGCCGTGCTAGATTATCTTCGAGATGATCGATTACGCTCTTATCGTCTCAGCTTTGCAATGATGTTTGCCGCGACTGTGCAGAAAGACTGCCATTTTTCTGGCGACTCCGTTATGTGCGAAATCAGGTTCTCTGACGTTGGATTTACTCCAATTGCAGAACTAAGGAAAACTCGTTCCTCCTGGAAGTTTGGACACGCAAAAACAACATGTTCTGCATCTTCCACACTATTGTGGCCGCAGGTTTCACAATGCTCGGCATCATCTAATTTGAAGCGGAAAAAGTACGCTCTAAAGCAGCCGTGCCCACTTAGAAGTTGCGTGACATTAAAGTCTACTTCGCCATGTTTTCGTGTCAGCCAGCTATCTATGTGTGGTATAAGCCTGTGCGTCCACCGACCGCTGTTGGAGTAATCCCATCGGTGTTGCCACTGCTCCATTGTGCGACGTCTCGCTAGCGATTTCCAGGGCTTACCGTGGGCTCACCATGAATTGAACTGGACGTTTCTGGGACCAAGAGTTCGATAGGATGTAGCCCTGAGATGACCAACGCTGCATCTTCCGACACCGTACGGAATGCCGAGCAGACTCTAAGGGCGCAAAGTCTTTTATTTTCATCATCTTTATGTTCTTCACCATCTTCATGTTCATCAGTATCCTTATCTTACAACGTTTATCATACAACGTAAAAAATAAACGTTGGGCAATAACTGTTATCAAGCAACGTAAAATATCGGCGAAGTAAAAGATATTTCTTATCTAATGACTGTTATGAAACAACTTTTTCGTTAATCAAAATTCGGGCAACGTTTTCAATTTGTAAATTCGAGATAACAGTTATTTTTGGTCCCTGATTTTATTTTACCCAGTATCATCGAACTCATGGTCCGAAGGTAGTTTCTGCAAGTTGACTTTGCTAAATCTGAGGGTGCCTATACAGCCATACCCTGGAAAAAATGTGCAGCTGTTGCAGGTAAAAGAACATTTTACTCCTCCTGAGGTGGATCTCTGGCTTAGGCCAAATTCTTCTTCTAAGGTCGTTTGTCGGTTCGGACCGAAACAAAAAAAAAAGAAGGGACCTTCTGAACCTGACGTTGCTTTCGTTTATTCTCACCGACGCTTCATCGATCATATGTACGTAATTGAATTAAAATGTGTTTTAATTCACTTATTCATTACAATGAAATGAAAGAATAAATGGAAAATTTTATTTTTCAGCTCAGAGCCAAAAACTCTGCACCTATTATTACACTTAAAATTTTCTTTGTTTCGAAATTGATTAAAATCCCGATATTTTTTCTCAAGAGTCATTTTTCCTCACTATAGACCACTTTTTTAGTGTGGTTTTAATTCCTGAGTATTAAAAACATCACGAGATTTTTGTATAAGAGGGAGGAGGCGGTCATCTGAAATCACCTAAGTACATATTTTCCTTCTAATGAGTAATTCTTAAATCTTAGCAGAAATATGCAGAAACTTTTGGTTTTAAAGCGAACGAGATCAGTTCTGTTTTAGAGGGACTACCTTCCAAGTTATTCGGTTTTGTCTACTAAGAAATGTCATGTAATGTTACTGCCATTAGCTTACTCATCGTTTAAAGAAATTTGGCTGAGATAAATATTACTAAATTCTAGACATAGGCGACAACCTTTATTCCTTTTTAAGGGTGGGTGACTCGGCAAATTTACAGGAGTTGACTCAATGACTCACTTTAAAGAGTCAGCTCATTCAACAAACTCATTTGACTATTTGTATGTTACAATCGTTTGTATCATAGACCGATTTTTAATGTGATGTCTTGACTCTTATTTGAAAACTTAATTCCAGGGTTGCCATTTGGATCGCAAATTAACGGAAATTTGCTAAATAAGTTACTTAAAATTTTATAAAAAATTGAAATTTACTTAAAATTTTATTAAATATTATGATTTTGTGAAAATAAAATCTTAACAATTTAAACGAGACAAATTTTAAATTTTCTTCTTCAAGTAATTCGCCCAGGAATAATCAATTGATTTTATTATTCAGTGTAGCACAAGGTGAATTCATGAATTCGTCTAAGTGTAGCAAATGCAAAACTTTTCCGTGCTAAACACTGTGGCGAAGTGAGAGAGTTATATGGATAGATATGAGTCACCATTATTCAATTGAATTATGTGAGCCGCGGGACAACAACTGAGTTACTGAGTAACATTTTTTTTGAGAGGGTAGTCTGAGTTAGCGATTCACTGTTGGGATTCAACTCATTAACTCAACTCTGAGTTGAGTTACACACCTCAATTCCTTTTGCACAAATCGATTTTAGAATTTTATTTACCACCAAAGGCCAGAGAAGAAGATTTAGTACGCCTCTCTGTGTAATACTTCTGGTGGTAATTTTTCTCATATATCCTGTGCCTATATATAGTTGCCATTGAATAGTCTGCTCTCAACCATGTACCTACAACTCGGCATACATTTTTGGGCGTTTGCAAATGGAAAATTGTTTCTGTGCCACAATTATCTGTCCAATTTTTAAAAAACTAAAAAGTTATGCTCATTTTTTAAATGACCTAAAATGTGTATCCAGTTTTTGTTTTCAAGCGTTCGAATAGGAATGGCCTTATAATCATAATAGTGTGCGCTTTCACTGTGCATGCATTCATTCATTCATAAAATTCCATCCGTTCATTCATTACACAATGGGCATATAAGTTTACCAGAAAGTTAATGTATTAGTGAAATACTCGCTAATCAATATTAAAATATCATTAAGGTGTGGCTCTTTATTTTACTGCAATTTCTTTGGTGTGATGTCCGAAAAAAAAGGAACCCAAAAAAAAAAGACTCCGAAAAAAGAAATTCGAAAGATATAATCGCCACTAACATCCGCTTGCGAAGAAATATAGCTCGACTTGCACGTTTCAGTGGCGCTACAGAAAACCAACCGCGACGCACCTGCCTGCCTGAGCGAACACTACTTTTCCGAGGGCGGTACAAAATACAGAATTTACATAAATATCTGCGGCATTTTATCAAAACAACTTACATATCTCGAGTTAGGCCACTTTCTCTTTAAAGCAATATTTCATTGGGTTTCCAGACAATATTTCAACAACTAACTAGCCATATGGGTAGGTTAAGATGCCTTTTCAAAAGAAGCTGAGTAAAAAATATAAAATTCTTCAAGGCAAACTTATCATTTTTTAATTCAAAGTCAAGAATTCTAAAGTCACTTAAGTTGTTTTAATAAAATGCCACAGATATTATTGTATGTGCGGCAATGAACGCTTTAGCGCTGCCCCCAATGGGCATGCGCACAGGTTTCAGTTTCAATTTTGAAAGTGAATCTGCGGTAGCGATGCTATGGTGCCTCTACCAGCTACTAACATACTATGTACTTATGAATGCGCATAAACACACCGCCACTGGCATTGTTGCTGCCACCGATCTGCCTTGGCTCATTATGCCAAAACCGGGCTATATTGCTGCTGCTTGACTTTAAAAGTGAAATGAAAACTGTCACTTTTTTCTTTGCTTTCTGCACCGAAAATTCCCATTTCAGTACCTACATTTTTTAGGAGGATCCTCTCAGCATACCGCGCTCTTTCTGTTATTACCGCTGTTTGTGCTGCATTCAAGCCTGTACTCGCATTACAAGCTACCGGCATAACTTTGATTAAAATATATTTGAGATTACTCAGGGTACATTAAGGGGCTATCCACACACATACTTAAATAATGTAGAGCAAGTTCTTCAACTAGGTATGCCCCTGCCGAGAATATGTGCGTTATGCCATATGTCCTGGGCTTTCTTTGTTGCAAAAGGAAAGTGTTTTAACCCAACAAATAATAAATGATATCGTGGACTAAATAGTATAAGGATTATCTATTTTAATTGTTTTCTTTTTTCTTTTTAAAGCATCGCCAATTATATATTTAGAGCAGACCTGTTAAATAATGATTAATAATCATAATGATTATTAATTAAAGCACGTTTTTTTTGGGTAACCGTTTAATGATTAAATACCTTTAATTGCACCTTTTAATTAATTAATTTTAATGTGATTTAACATGATTATTTTGCTATTTTTAATTATTTTAAATTATTTTTGAACTTTTTTAATTCTATTATTAATATAATTATTTGATTATTTTCAGTTATTTTTGATTTTTTTAATTGCATGATTAATATAATTATTTGATTATTTTCAATTATTTTTGGTTTTTGTTATAAATTTTATGATTTATTTCAACTTTTGGATGATACATGGCAATGCAGTTAATATACATATGATGAGAATTAATACAGTAACATAAGTTAAATGCACAAGGATAATAACAAAAACGAAAAAAATTCAAAAAAAAGAAAACAGCACTGGTTGCTTTGTTATTTTAATTGCTAATTTTTTATAAAAATATTGTCCATACTACAACAAAACCGCATACTATACATACATCAGAGTTCCAAATTTGGTGTAAAACTTATGAAATTTCCACACTTTCGTCAATATACACACATAGTCCACTTCTTAATATGATTTTTTTGAAGGATGCAGTTTTGTAGCCCATTGAATTTTTGTACGGAGAAGCGCAAATTTCAAAAAGCTGAGAATTACTTTGATTTGTGGGAATTTTTAGTTGAAGGTGTTGCTCATATTTTGGCAAAAGTTTTTTCGAATTAAACGGAAAAAACTGCATGAGTTGCAACGAAAAATAAAATTAAAAAAAAAAACGATAATTTTCAGAATCATCAAACCTGCACTTAAATGTACTAAAAGTTAATTGGCTATAAAACTGCATCCTCTATTAAAAAAAATTTGTGTACAATGTTCGGGAATGTAATATTTGTGGTTAATGCTGTAGTGTGAACGATATAGCAAATTAAAAGTTATTATTAAACACCGCACAGTGTGGATATTGAACTTTTTTCGTGACAAAATCTAATATCTTGAGAACGAAAACAGCTAGCGAAATAAATTTAACAGCATTTTAAATCTTTTGTAATAGAAAGTTCAGGAAAAATAGTTTCGGTGGATAAAAAAATTGCCCTCACCTTTCAAATCACCTTCAAAGTTAGAGGGTTTTCAATTGTTTTAATTTTTTGACCTGAAAACAGTATTGTCTTTCTTTTGACCTAAAAACAGCATGCAATGAACTCTTGAAAAAATTTCCTTCGATCAGAAAAATCGATTCCTTGACACAAGAAAAGCTAAAATAACTGTTTCAAACTTTTTCGAAAGGTCACCTCATACTGTTTTCAGGTCAAAAAAATAAAACAATTGAGACCCCTCTAACTTTGAAGGTGATTTGAAAGGTAAAGGCAATTTTTTTATCCACCGAAATTATCTTTCCTGACATTTTTATCTCAAAAGCTTTAAGACGTTTCTAAATTTATTTCGGTAGCTATTTTCGTTCTCGAGATATTAGATTTTGTCGCAAAAAAAGTGGAATCACCACACTGTACAGCGTACATACCTATGTATGTCTATATGTAAGATCTCCTCCATTTTTTCTCTTCAAAATTCAATTCAAAGACAATTGAAAATGTCTGTAAGAAATGACTCCTTATTTGTAAACTACAGTACAAGCATTTACTCGTGCAGTGAATTTGGTTTCAGTTATTTAATATTAAGTTACTAACTTATGAAAATTTGCCTGCCAAACATAGCTTCATCTGTTTGGAAAAATAATTAAAAATAATCATATAATTAGAAATAGTCAAATAATTAAAAACAATCACGTAATTAAAAATAATGAAATAATTAAAAACAATCAAATAATTAAAAACAATCAAATAATTAAAAATAATCAAACAATCAAAAATAATCACATAATTAAAAAATTATTTTGATTAATTGATTATTTCGATTAACGATTATTTTTTAATGGCCATTAATGATGATTATTTTTGATTATTTTTAATTATAATTAATTATTAATTGCTGGGTTATGTAAGAAAATTAAAATAATCATTAAAACTCAAAAATGTTAAAAAATTATTGATTACTAATCGTAATGGAAATTTAACAGCTCTGATTTAGAGCAAGAA
>JAPVRG010229488.1:0-10080 GCA_029783565.1 Rhagoletis cerasi | reverse complement strand
CAGATCTCAAGCCAACAACAAGATGACATCTTTGATTTTCTACTGCCCTGCTTCTCGTATGATCGGCAGCGCACAGTGGCGTTGTTCATCTTCCGTGCTACTCAAATATCTGCATAGTAAAGATCAAGAGAGTTCACATAACTTTCCGGCTACAGTCGCCAGCAGAAATGCCAGTAGCTTAACGCTTAACAACGAAAAGAGTTTCGAAAAGCGCAAACAGACTGGTGCAAGTGCGCAAAGCTTTTATCACGGTAAGTTATTTATCTTGGATTCTAGTTTTTGTTTACACTATTTAGTTTAAAAACGTATGTCACGACCAAACTAAATCTACATCATGCTCCTTTAAAAACCGCGTTTTATTTTCTGAAACCTTAAAAAGCTCTTAAATCAGTTTTGTATTAAAAGAGATTTTACTCTATGCGCTCATATAGAAGTTTGGAAATCTATTTAAGCTGAATTATATCCCAATTGCTGTAAATACTTATAATATTTTTCGTATTTCGCACGCATTCGACTGGCCTTTTGTGATCGAATGGTTATTCGAACGAACGAGATCACGACGGTCATCATGCCGAATTACGAAACGAGCAGTACTTTCACGTTTGCTATAATCCGTAGTATGCATTTTTACGTGACGAGTTGCTAATTCCCGACTGTCACCATTCCAGTCCAGAGCTTTTATTTTGTGCGGCCCTTATTATATCTTTAGAGGTTTGAAAAGTCTGTCACACACGGGATATATGTACACACATACATAGATATGTATGCATGTATTTATTTTGGTCGGAACTCATATAACACAAAATTCGTCGCTATATACATTTAGGTACGGCAAAAGAAAAACTTCTATCGTCAACACTGATCTAAGGCAGAATTAGCCGCTTCACCGCCACGGATCTATTAAATTTCAGAAGGTCCTCTGTCTTCTTCGTCCTAAGCTGCGGCCATAAAAATCTTGAGACCTCACAGTCTTAACGCTTGTTCCACACGTCATTAGTAACGGCTATGGTGTATTCGTTTATAACTTGATCACTAAACGGTGGTAGGGCAGAGCTATCCGCCTCGTTAATTGGCAACTTTGACCTAAATGTCTATTGTGCCGTCTGGTCTTCCCAACACATCTGTTTAAGATTGGGCCCCAAAAATACGGCGGTAGCGGTTAAGCTTATGTTTCTAGTGTGTGCAAGTTTAGTTTAAAGAGTCTTTCAAGAAAGCCTGTGACAATTATTAATTTCTAAAATTTGTTATTGCATAAAACGATGTGGGAACTTGTAATTCGATTAAATGTATCATAATCAATCAAGAAGTGATTTTTGGATTTTTAGTTAGTTGCGCCTTTTTGCATTTCAACGACGATGTAAGATAGGGCCTTTTATATTAAGGTAACGATATGTACATAAGCATTCACTTTTAGCACAGCATTTAAAAAATTTGCGACATGGATTGCATAACAACAAGGCCGAATGATCAAGCGACAAAGATAATGTATGCAAAAAATCTACGTTCGACGTTTTAAAAATTCTACATACTCCTGCATTCTTTAATTAATAACCCCACAGTAAAATGAATTGGCTTTAGACTAATTCTGTTGCCGAATTCCCACTAGGCATTGAAATGACAAAAATGACGAAAAATTGTCTACCATTAAACGAATGGCATGTGGAAACAAACTTAGGGCCGTTTGCTCAATGTCTGGTTAACACTAATCGGAGGTACAACTTCCGATTAAGCACATCGACTGCTTTATCGATCACATGTTATTTTCAGGGAGTCGATAATGTCGATAACGATGTTTAACTGGCAGGTAGTGATAACCAGCCATTGAACATACGGCCCTTAATGATATATTTTTAACGTAATGAAACCGGTTTTTTTGTCATTTAATGCCAATGGAAATCCGACATAAGTTAGCAAATTTTTTGTTCAACGACGGTGCATTTATTTTAAACTCAAATAGGTACTTTAAATTCTGCTAGCAAAATAACTTTTGGGACGCAATATCTAGTAAAGATCGTAGGGAGTATTAAGTTAACAATTTTTTTTAAATAGTGCATTTGTTTCAACTAGAAAATCTTGCTTGATTAAAACCCTAACCATTCGTCGATTCGGCGAACATTTTTTAAACGTGTTATTTTCATGTATTAATATAATTTCTCGTTATGTTTATTGTGCCCACTATTATTCTATGAAATAAAACAATTAATTTCTATTTAATTACAAATTATTTTTATTTTATAACTGCTTTAGTAACGCCTTCGTCGATAAGAGACAGCGAACTGTTTGTCACATACTCGTCGAATCGACGTAGGTTAGGTTTCTAGGGTAAAAATTTGAAAATTCTCATTCCTTTTGTACACGTAAAAGAACCAGTCTTAGAACGAAATTCTCTCGGTGTTTACCAGAGCATTCCTATGAATAACTCATACAAATACAATCTATTTAGCACTTATTGTCGTTCTTTTCCATAGCTTTTATTAAGTATAGTCGATGATTGTTTGTTGTTTGTATGTATAGCAGTCGCTGTGGTAAATTCTAATATCTTAAACAATAAATTCATAAAATGTGACGCACGCCTCATTCAACGAAATTCGCTTTATATATATGTACTTATGTAGTACAGTATTCACGTGTGTATTTGAATGGAATGAAATATGTGTTCAAAAATTTTAAAATTTTTTTATTTGTATTTTAAGTAGCTGCGTACGCCCTGTGTAAATTCAAGCTCAAGGCTTCTCTTTAAGCAATTTTTTTACATCAATCAACGTACCCTCTGTTAAATTAGATAAGTACATATGTATGTAAATAGGAAGTTGGTTAATTTATTGAAATTGATGGCACAACAGACAACAGACAACAATTTACAAGTTCTTTATTATAAAAGATTGATGTTTTAAACCGACTTCAAAAAGTGGGGAGGTGGTAATCAATTCGTCGGAAAATTTTTTTATGTACATATGTTACCGGATAACTTTAGACCACGTAAACCGTTTTCGATAATTCTTGTTTTATCGGAAAGGTGGCACCTTAAGTGTATGGGACCTCCCTTGTTTTAGTTCCGATCATTAGATCACGAAGAAACTAGCGGTACTCCTATATTTTTATATGAGCATTGAAGTCGGTTGTTTTTTTTGTTGTTTAAAAATCACTTTTTAATAAATATGTACAAAAGATAAACACCTCCATTACGATTGTGGGAGCGACAGTCGTTGGTCGAAATTTTAGATTTTCATTAGCGTTATGAGACAACCAATGACAAAATCTACTACAAATTATTATTCCTATTTTCCTTTTGAAGCTTAAAAGTATTAAAAACTTGTTAAAATCTGTCGTTAATGTTTTTCTTTACGGCATAATTCAGCGAACGACCTACGACAACTAGAATAGGTGTGAATAAAGGGTACACTCCAATTTTTTCTTAAATTTTTTACCGACTTCAAGAAAAGAAGGAGTTTATCAATTCGTCGGAATATTTTTGCTGTTTTTTCTGTATGTTACCAGAAAACTTGGGATCAAGTGAAACATTTTGTCGTCACCAATTTGTTAGTGATTTTATCGGAAAAGTGGTATGTCATAAGTGGTCCTATACTAATTTGGTTCAGTTCCGATCATTGGATCATGAATAAATTAACGGTTCTCCTAAACTTTTAAATGATAATTGAGGTCGGTTTAATTTTTTTCGAAGAATTACTTGTTCTTATTTAATTTTTTTTCCAACACAATAATACACTGTTTTGCGTCGCTAATTGGGACCGTAGAAATGCGACGCAAATCGAAACGTCCTCCGAAATCGAGATATAGCTCTTGGAAGTTCGAAATTGGCCTTTGGTAAAAAATTATTCTTAATTTTTGTAGGCAAATAACTAAAAAATTAAAAATATGGGTGTGTGCCTGTTCCTCTTATTTAAATGGTTTATAACTTTTTTTGTGCAAACTTGTATTACAGTTGTTATAAGGGGTTAAAGGTCAGATCTTCGAAAAATTTAAAACCTGATATTTAAAAAACTATCGAACCGATATAAAAAACAATTAATATCGTTGTAAAGGCGATTACACGCCCTTTCTTCTGATATGTATATTTGTATACCCCGTGTATAAAAATTTGAGAAGAAACTCTTAAAAGGAAAAAATACCTATTTTTTATAAACAAAGTATTTTAAACAAAAAAATTCTTATCATTTTCATTGTTGGTGTTTCTGACAGGGTAAGGGGTATGATGTAATGTGGAACGATTTTCCGTCATCCCTTGTCAATTTTGGTTTGGAGACAAACCGGTTTCGGCGTTGTGCCATCTTCAGTGTCATTTTTCGTTCTGAATAGTTTCTGTTTGTCCGTCACTATTTCTAGCCGTGCTAAATCGTAGTTGGTTCTTGCCAGAGCTATTAAATTTGGATTACGATTATTAATCATTGATCTTTTAGCTTTTTTTTATTTTGATCATTATTTTAATTTTCTTACATAACCCAGCCATTAATAATTAATTACAATAAAAAATTATCAAAAAAAATCAAATAATTTGAAATAATCAAAATTAGTCAAATATATATTTTTTTATTATTTGTTTTTTTTTAATTCTTAGATTATTTTTAATTATTTGATTGTTTTTAATTATTTGATCGTTTTTAATTATATAATTATTTGTAATTATTTTTCCAAATAGATGAAGCTTTGTTTGGCAGGCAAATTTTCAAATTCCATTTTTTTTTTCAAAGAAGCGTTTTCGAGATTTTTTCGAAAAACGTGTTTTTTGGTACCTTTCGCAGTCAATATCATTTGAAAAAATCATCTAATCGACGCAAACAACCTACTGTTCAAAAGGTATTGATGTGCCCTTCTAAAAAATATATAACTTGTGCAGATTTGAGTAGAAATTATTGTTACTAGCGACCAAAATAGAAAAATGTGAAATTTTCAATAATTTTTGAAAATTTCACATTTTTAGATGCTTATTTTTGTGATTACAAAAATTTTGTTTAAATTTGTGTAAAAGATAAATCATTGCAGTAAATTTTGAGTCTAAGATCATCCAAATCGGATAAGAAATGTAGATTTTATGGAGCACTGAGTAAAAATCCTAACTTTGTATTTTTCACAAAATCACACTTTTGGTCGGAAATTGAATTTTTTTTATTATTTTTTTATTTTTTTTAATTTTTTTAATTTTTTTTAATTTTTTTCTTACTGCTGGACGCAAATTCGAGAAGATTCTAACCAACACAATCGAAAAAATTCAAGGGGAAAAGCTTTCGACCAAAAGTGTAATTGTGTGAAAAATACAAAATTAGAATTTTCACTCAGTGCTCCATAACATCTACATTTCTTACCCGATTTGGATGATCATAGACTCAAAATTTACTGAATTGATTTATCTTTTACTCAAATTTGAAAAAAAAAAATTAAAATTTTTACAATTAAAAATAAGCATTTAAAAATTTTTAATTTTCAAAAATGGTAGAAAATTCCACTTTTTTAGACTTTGGTCGCTAGTAACATTATACATTTTTTAGGCTGCTTGCGTCGATTAGATAATTTTTTCAGAAGATATTGACAAATAACTGCGAGAGGTACCAAAATATACATTTTTCGCAAATATCTCGAAAACGCTTCTTTGAAAAAAAGAATGGGCATTGTTTTCGTGTTCAGCGACCCAAAATTAGCTTAGAAAACATTTTTTTTCTTAGGTTAACGCGATTTCGTCAAAATTTGTCGACTAGTGTTATTAATCATTAAAAAGGTATTTAATCATTAAACGGTTATCCAATTAAAACGTGCTTGAATTAATAATCATTATTTAACAGGTCTAGTTCTTGGTTAGGTACGTCTCTGCGGATTATATTCTTTAGTTCAACCAGTAGTTTTGTTCTGTGTGTACATCCTCAGGTAGAAGTTAGCTGCTCACCTCTTGATTAATTGTTGTATGGAATCACAGGGGTCCACCGAAATTGCGCATATGGAAACTGTGCATTTATACATTATTTCGGGTTTAACCGAAACTGCATATATGCTTTACTGTTTTGCATTTTTCAAGAAATAAATTCTGCGCAAAAATACTGTGGATCGCTTGAATATTCATACAAGGCAAACTCCATAAGGCAAAAACTTTGTAGGTCTTTCCCATCGAAAAACATATAATTTTTCTCTGAAAAATTGCGATTTTTCACCATTTTGAAGAGCTCCCCAAGAGTCAATGGAGGGTGAGAGGGGTGGGTGGGAAGGTGCGGCTTTTAATAAAGTGGGGACTGTCCTCTTTCTAATGGGAGGGGTTTAGAGGGCCACTCCCCCTTCCCCTCCGCTCCACACCACGAAAACGGTGGGGCAATAACTAAAAATTTCCCTTACTTCGTTTTTCACATATGCATTATTTCGTATGCACAGATTCCATATGCACAATTTCAGGGTGCCATTTACAGGTAGGTAAAAATCTAAACTAAACTGAAACTATTCAGAACGAAAAGTGACACTGAAGATGACACAACGCCGAAACCGGTTTGTCTCCAGACAAAAATTGACAAGGGATGACGGAAAATCGTTCCACATTACAAAAAATTCTTTTTAGTAATACACTGGAATTCCTATTTAAATAAAGGAGACAACTGCTTTTAATTAGATATATAAATAAATATGGTGTATAAATATGCCTATCAGAAGAAAGGACGTTTAATCACCTTTACAACGATATCAAATTTTTTTAAATCAGTTCAAAAGTTTTTGAAATATAAGGTTTGTAATTTTTCGAGAATCTGACCTCTAACCCCTTATAACAACTGCAATATAAGTTTGCACAAAAAAAGTTATAAACCATTTAAATAAGGCGGACCAAACTCATATTTTTACTTTTTAGTTATTTGCCTACTATAATTAAAAATAATTTTTTACCAAAGGCCAATTTCGAACTCCGAAGACCTATATCTCGATTTCGGAGGCTAACTTCGAAAAGCGGAAAAATTACTTTTTTACTTACCTTTTTATTTGCTTAAAATTTGCTACTTTCTTTGCACTTTGCACTAAAAAATTTTATGAAAACAAGAAATAATTTAAAAATCGGGCTCGGGCAAATTTTTTTTAAATTTTAATAACTTTCGTTTAAAATAAAATTAATCAAATCGGTTGCAAAATGAAGGCACTGAACTGTTTTGAACAGAAAATTCCATTTTGGTACCACTTTGTGGCGTAGCCGCGCTCCACTGTAGCCGGGTAGTATTAAATATATGCACGTAATAGGGTATGCTAATATGCTGAATACTACTCGTACTGTATTTGTAATTTTATGATCTTCTGTGCTATAAATTTATAAATGTGTATGCTATATCGAGCTGTGTACAGCCTATATCAATTTATTTACATACATTCATACATATGTATATACATATTTTGCATAAATATTGTACACATGCCGACAAATTTCGCTGCTACCAGGCGGGCCTCCGCTTGTGCGGACTTTATTGTTATTATTATATTTATTTAATTTTTTACTCGCCGCCCTCTATTAAACAAAGCCTGATAACATTTCTTCCAAAAGCTTCTTTCGAATAACCACTGCTTTAAGCGGTATGCAGACACATATTTGTACGTATGCCAAAATAAAAACAAACCCTACGTTTTTCCCCTCCTCTGAGCTCGACATCCGAGCATTTAGCACCATTCTCCGATAGTCTCGATCGCTTATTTTCTGCTAGCGGTGCTACAATCAAATATTAGCAACCCAAATATTCTCATTCGTTTGCGGACAAGCGAGTGTGATCGTCGTCTTTATTTCACTGCCTCCGCTTTTTTACTAACTACATACTTATTAAAGTCAAATAAATACGCGTAGACAGTAGTATTATTTTTACTTATTTCGCATATTTTTTGTAGATAGTCAACGCTTATCGCACCGAAAGATGTCAAGTTCCCAGCAACGCAATCTAGTCGCGGTCGCGGAATCCAAGCGTTTCATGACCGACTGCTTCCTAGCTGTCGAGGTGCCCAAGGCTCATGCCGAGGCTATGGCAGATCTGCTCGTAGCTGCCGATTATCGGGGACACTTCAGTCATGGCATGAATCGGCTGGAAATGTATATTAACGATTTGGCGATCAACTCAACAGATGGTGCTGCCACTCCAGCGATACTCAAGGAGACGCCAGCCACCGCTTGGGTGGATGGACGCAATGGCTTGGGCGTAGTCGTGGGTAATTTCTGCATGGATTTGGCGATCAAGAAAGCGAAAACGGTTGGTGTGGGTTGGGTATGTGCCAAAGGTTCAAACCACTATGGCATAGCGGGGTGGTATGTGCTGCGCGCACTGAAGGAAGGGTTGATAGGCATGACGACCACTAACACATCACCATTGATGGCGCCCACTCGTTCGAAGGAAGCAGCGCTAGGCACTAATCCACTGTCGTTCGGCGCACCTGCGAAAGATGACAAATTTTTATTAGACATGGCCACCACTGCGGTTGCGGTGGGTAAAATTGAAATACAACGTCGCAAAGGCGAACCACTGCCCGACGGTTGGGCGCAGGACCCAACTGGCCAGCAGACCAATGATGCTGAATTGGCCTTCAACACCGGCTGCTTAATGCCACTCGGCGGCCCTGAAATTTCATCTGGTTACAAGGGATATGGCCTGGGTGCTATGGTTGATATACTTTCTGGCGTCTCAGCGGGCGCCAACTACTCGACAAAGGTGCGAAAATGGACACACGCGGGTGCGAACACTGCCGCCGATTTGGGACAAGTCTTCATTGCTGTGGATCCGAATTGCTTTGCGCCAGGCTTCGAAGAACGCCTAACTGACTTCAACAGCCGACTCAGGGGCTGCGAACCGGTGAGTTTTGAACTTTTTTAAGCAGTTAAATGTACTAAATTTTTAAAACACCGTTGACATAATCGATAACGTAAGAGTTATCGAAATCAACACCAGTATTTTATCGATATATTTATCGTTATAACAACTAATTGATATTCCTTTCAAAGTTATTTTCGATATGTCTATTGATTTAGTTATCGGTACTGATATTATCGATATATTTGTCGATTTCCTTATCGTAAAATTTATCAATGATGTCTTCACCGATCTTACTATCGACTCATTGTAAATTTTCCGATTATTTATCAGTGTAGCTATCGATATTTATCGATCGCAAAATAATTTAACAAAAGGTGTTTGACTTAAATATTTCATAAGAAAAAAAATTATTTCCGATTCAATCACAAAGTTCTAAAGCTAAAACTTGCATCATCTGTTTTACAGACTGACCCAACCAAACCCGTTCTGGTCGCTGGTGACAAAGAGGATCTAAACATGAAAGCAGTGGATAAAGCCGGTGGTATCCAGTATTTGGACAATCAACTAAAGACTTGTGCGGCTTTAGCCGAACGTTTAAAAATTAAGCCGCTTAGCTTTATTTAATTGAAAAAAAAAATGTGAATTTCGTGCTTTGACAGTTTATGCATTTCAATTATTAAAAAAAAATGTCTTATATAAATATGTATGGCCATATTGTACGTATTTAAGTACATAAATTTATACATATTCACACGTGCCTATCGACTGTTCAAATTTATATGCAAATGAATTTATTTGTTATTGCATTCTAAACGCATTTCATTATTTTTGTTTTAGTTTCATTTTTCAATAAAAGACCAAAGTAGCATTTAAAATGTTATTGAAAACAAGAAACGAAAAAGCTTTGCGTATTTTTTTTGTATTTCTTTTTTCGCCTTAACGCGATAGTATTAAAACGCGTTTGAGCAACCAAAGCTTTTCATTAAATTCAGCTTTTCAAATTCGTAATGCTTGATAAACAACAACAGGCCCAGCACGAGCCGGTGTATTTAGTCTCCTATTCGGGTTTATTGCATTCAAATGTTGCGTTTGTGTTGGCTTCGATTGTTTGTCAGAAGAAGCTGAAAGTCTGTTGCTGATAAGAGATTGTGCGATAACAATTTGTATCTCAAACTCTCCGTATTCGCACATGCTAATAGTTAATTAGTAAAGGTGAATTTTCAAGTGCCAAAAAGGTCACGAGAAATGGTCGTGAAAATAAAAAATTCAAGCAGCTTTTAACTTCCACCTTACACACGTACAGTGGTGTGCTTTG
>JAPVRG010229466.1:0-12350 GCA_029783565.1 Rhagoletis cerasi | reverse complement strand
GAGTAGCAGTTACAAAGTACCAACCTCGGGGTGAAGACCCCTAATATTATATTTTTGTCGAATGGAAAATATACTTTTTCATTCTTTTTTTTTTAAAGAAGGTAAAATTTCAGTTATTTCATTAAGTTTTTGCCATTTTAACACACTTTTTTACTTTCTATACATACGACTGATTGCAAGTCCTGCGTAATGGCAACCAACACAACAAAAAAAAACATTCACCTACAACCACAAATCATATGGTGTCTAATAACAAGAAGGATTACGTGAAGAAATCAAAGAGCCTTGCGTTAGTTAAGCTAAATGGAGAAACAATTTCGAACACGCAAATTTGCCATTATTAATACCCGCCTAGTCGCCGTGAAATGGGCACATAGAGTAAAAGGAGCAAAGGGTAGTAACTGTATGTGCAAGTAAATATATGCATATAACTCCAAAAAGAAGAACGTAAAAAAGTGTGTCAGGGTAGCAACGAAGTAATAAGGCGGTTAAATTTATTGATAGCTAATGCAGCTAAGCAGATCAATAGCAAATGTTCTAGTACTAGGAGTACTCAAGACAGTAGAATAGCCGGTAAAGATAAGAGTGTATAGTAAGCTTTTAGAACAAGTAAATTTACCAGGAAGGATTTTATCGAGAGAGCTCCCCTCACGGCTCCAATATTTACATACAATTTATTAATACCAGCTTCAAAAGTAGAGGAAACAGTTTTACATCTTTTACTTAAAAAAAGTCAACATTTGGAAACCAATCAACCTCGGACATGCGGCAATAATGGGTGAAATGCAAATATACCGGGTTAGCGGAATCAAAGTTGACTTAGAAGCCAGCACTGACCACATTATATCGGCTTGGGATTTTAATACAAGGCTACCTGTACGGCAATACCAGAGAATGGAACGTAGGAATATCAGTTCCAGATAATAGTATATTCAACTAAATTGTTGTTTCAAGAATGGCGGCATGGAACGGGCGCCGTCCTCTACTCGGAGGACGTTCAGATCAGTCAGTCTCTTCGTCTGTCAAACGACTGCAGTGTCTTCGAAGCCGAGATTTATGCATTACAGAAGGCGGCTTATGAGATGACCTGGTATAGTTCTGAGTAGCCAATAAACAAGGCAGAGAACTCTATACAATCACCGTTTAGAGATCATACTATAGCACTTAAAAATTACTTATCGGCCAAACGAGATGATTGAGAAGTTTCAAGGTCATTATGACCAGCGTTGAATATGAAAAAAAAAATGAAAGACCTTCTAAAACTCAACAGGTCTGCAGTAAGAGATCTTAACGGCGTTATCGTAGTGCACTTGACTGCAACAATTCAGAATTTTAGTTTCGAATTTAAATGAAAACGAAGTGTGTAGAGTATCTATTTTATAAAAAAAAAATATAAGCGCTCACCTTAATGCGATTGGAAAGGCGTATAAACACGCTCTCCGACTGTGGACCACTGGGTATTTTCTGTTGTAGGTTCACACCTGGCTGATTGCCTTGCACACCGACATCACTAGTCGATGCACCACCGCCAACGCCATTTCCCGGTGCCACCGTCGTTGAGGTGATTAGGTTATCGATATTCTCCCACGAGGCGGAATCCTCTTCATTGCGCGTTCCCAATGACGATGGTGGCGTGGCTGTTGTCACAAGAGTAGGCTGCAGCGTGGGTGTCTCATCGGTGTTTGCGCCATCAGCTGGTGCTTTGGGTGCGTCTGTGCTCGCGGCCGGTGGTAAGGTGGTAGTGCCTGTGTTGACGCTGCTGCTGCCGTCGCCACTACATTCGCTACTACTCGCTTCCTCTGTGGTTGTCGCCTCATTTGGTTGCGCTGCTTTTGGTGCTTGCTGTTCTGTGGGTGCAGGTACATTGAATATATTTACATCGGGTGTGGGTTCCTTTCCGCTGACAGTGTGTGGTGCCTTAGTAGTGGTTTCTGCTATTTCTTCATTGTTTGCTTGCGGTGGACGCACCAGCTGCTCGCCTTCTCCTTCGCCGCTGCTGGCGGGACTTGCTGTGACTGGGAGCGCGCCTTCACCACTAAACGGCGTATCAGTGCTCTCGGCTGAAATGCTGCCTACCTCGCCTGTAGGCTCTGGCGTCACTAGCCTCCTGTGCGTGCCGTCGATTATTCTGTAGTCATCTTTTTTCAATTTCTTGTCAATGGTAAGATTCAATGGCGGTTCCGTAGCGACCGTACCGTCTTGCGTTCTCTGTGCAGCGGCTGTAGTTGACTTCGTTTTATCTTGCGAGCCTAACAGTTGACAAAGCGCGCCCACATATTCTGCGGGTAGCATATTCAGGTAATAGCTGTGTTTCACATCCATTTCCAGTGCATGGCTGTGTGGATTATTCGCGCATCCTTCCAGTTCAATGCCATAACGCTTGGCACATATGCGCGTACTCAGAAGATCTTTCAACAGCCACGGTACTTTGAGCAGCGCTTGCAACTGTTGATATTCACAAAAGAGTACACTATTGATGCGCTCTACAAGAGGCTGATTACAGTCGCTGCAGCTGTATTGCCCCGACGCCGGTGTGCGACATTGAGATGAGGAAGTCTGCGTGCGCGTCAACAGTGTTGCATTCAAATGATGAGCCGGTTTTACAAGCACTTCGGCGGCTTTCTTGACCATCGAGATGACTGCCTCGGAGGCGGATTTAAACAGATTTGTGTCGGAACTCTTTGCGTGCACTTGCTCTTGTCCAAATTCATCGTCAAAATCATCCAGATCGACATGTGGTGTGTCCTCGGTTTCGAAAGCTTCAAATTCGGATGTGCCGAAAACACGAAACAGTGAGACTGGACAGAAGTGTTCTTTCGAGTAGTGTGAATGTATATCGACGCGCACAAATTTGCCAAATAAGTGCGGATGCAAATCGAAACTCTGCACAGTTCGCTTATCTTCCGCTATAAAACGTCCAACATTCGACCAATCGCGTGTGGGAAAACGATTCGAAACGGCCACGGTGAAATTTTTCGGCGACGATGAGAACAATTCAAAATTGGCCAACTCCACTTTCTGCGCTTGTATCGCCTCGCAGAGTTCAACTACAAACCAGATGCGATTGCCGCATGGACTCAACATATACTCGTCCTTGGAAGAGCTCAGCACCGCACCTGTGTTGCTCGCATCCGCATTGGAGGCGATTATTTTAGCGCCACAGTCGGGTGAGGCATAGTTCTTGTTGCGCATTTTCAGCGGCGCTGGCCGCTTGCCATCACCATTGGTGTGGTTCTTTTTCTGCGTGGATGTGTGCACCACTTCCTGCTCTTTTGCCTGCTGCTTCTCGGCGGCTTCCATTTGCTTTTGCGCCCACTCTGAGAATACGGGTATGGGCACTTCTTCGACGGTGAGATTTACAGTGCCACCTGCGTTGGTATCATCTCCAGCAGGTGTGGCTGTTGTAGCGGCGGCAGACACTGGGCTGGCGCTCTCGTTTTGCGTAGGCGACGTTGGCGTAGGCGGCGGTGCAGACGCTGGCGCGTTGGTGACATTTACATTTGGAATGTTTTGTGGAATTTCACTTGAAGTGGGATCTGCGTCGAATTGCGAAGGTTGTGGCTTTTCACCGCCACCAGAGTCATCAAATTTGATGATTTCTTCGTCTGCAAAGAACGCGAATGAAAATGTTAATTAGTAGATAGGTTTTTGGAGTGTGTTTGGAATGAGGGAATAACAACGACTTAGTACTTAAATAAATTGTAAGTATGTAGATAAATAACCTTTCACTTGTAAATTAGTAAAAAAATATTTGGCGCTCACATTTCATGATAAGCGTTTGGAAGAGCTTCTTCTCTAATTTATAGCGTGCGTCTTAATTTATTATCACTACACAAATGTAGAGATCTACAATTCTACACCACCTCTAAACGGCTAATGGGTTTTTATGAGAAACTTGTTTCAATGCAGAGAAAGCCTCCCTCTTCTTCGGTACCACGTTGAACACCTTCAGGGCTGCAACAATTGTACCCATTTGTACGACACGACTGAGGCGGTGGAGCCATTCATACAGCACATCGTTCCAACGACTGCAGTATTCGCCGTGTTCCTTCGAACACTCGCTGGGGGCCACCAGGTCGGATGTTCTGATTATCCATGCCTCAGCGCCACCACCATGGGCATGATTAGAGTAATACAGAGCGACTTGATTAGCTCAACAGGCAGGCCGGCAACCCCAGCAGTTTTGCTGTTTTTCAGATGTGAAGTTGCTATTTTTACCTCATCATAAGCGTGCGGTGCGACATGCGGGAAATATGGTTCCACCGCTCGCATATATCGGTTTGTTAAAAAGTGCTCTCGGAGAGCAAGTATGAAAATCGATTGGCCAAGATGCTGGCCGCCTGTTGTTCTTATGCTGGAACCTAGTGCTGCAGACCTTTTGGGCACCGGTGAAGCCGATCAACCTCAGCCCGTTATCAGATGTTTCATCGTGATGGAGGCAGCGCTCATAAAAAAGATCTTTGGACGCCTAGCCCTTGTCTTCCGTTAGCGCATGGTTGCAAATAAGAGAGTTGTTGAAGCATTTCGAATTATTGCGGATTGTAGCGAAACGCTCGTCCACTGGGGTTAACGGCAGTATTCGACGACGAAGTTTCTATCCCACCACAAATTCAAAACCGCATTTCCGCTTCTTTATATGGCAGTTGTAGTAACAAGCCTCAATTCGTAGTCCTTGAAGCGTTTGCAGTGGTCATCATCAAAAGAAGGTGATCTCATGCGGAGCAGTGTTGATATTTTTATTGGAACTCACTTTTACTTGGTCCTCAATCCAGCGAGCAACCAGAAACTAGGGCAATTTCTGAAGATATATTTGGTTTTATAGCGAGCCGCTTGCTCCCACGCAGACACCCGCTTGCAGCCGCTTGATGGTGAGAATACAGTTCAGACTTCAGTGGACTCTTAAGTCGAATACGCCATACTTAAGCTCCCTCTCTTTCTGCACTGTTCCTAGGCTCCATGCTAATTGATTACGCATATCGCACTTGAGTTGCTCACGTAATTGAGTATACTGTAGCTGCATACACAGACGCCGCACTGTATCCCATGGCGTTTTCTTCGGACTAAGCAAACATACGCTTCACAGAATAAAACGCTTATAAATTAAAAAGGTAGTTCGATCTGTTTAAAATCGATACATTTATAATTTTCCTTGCTCTTTGCATCAAAAAAGTGACAACAAATAAACCTAAGAACTATTCACTCTAAGCTAGCGATATGTGATTTTGGTTGATACAAACTCGATATTGTTAATTTCTTTCTCAGTGCAGGATCACGGATCCACAATAGGCGAAATCAGTAAGCTAATATACAATAATAGAAAAATGGTATCGTTATCAACGAGAAGGTCAAACTTTCTCAGTTACATAATCTTCGAAGACGTTTAGGAGGCTGATCCCTAACCACACTGAAATTTTTAATGATATTTAATGTTCGTTTCGACCAATTTTTAATAGACTAATTATCCCTACCTCTTTATATTCAGCCTTATCATGAGTTTCATTTTCCCTGAACCGGTTCACTTTTCACTTTTTGTTTCCGTGTATTTACTATGGGCCGTTGAACAAGTTTCGGGCGAATATTTGTTCGGGCGAAACTCAGGATAAGGCTGATTTTCTTTTGTTAAACATGGTAATATCATAAATTATAGATGATTTTATAATTTTTTTTTTGACAGTTACTGAATAAAACTAACAAAACTTACATCATTTTTTTTTTAATCCCGAAGCGCAGAATCGAACCGAAAACAAAATGAACGTTTCGACGAACCCAAAGGTGCAAAAACGGTTCGAACCGCTGATTCTAACTGACCAAATATTTCAACCGGTTCACTTCCCTGGTAAAAACTGTTACGATAAATTTACTCAAGTTCAAAAAGGAGAGCAACAATTAGCGTTTATGTTTATGCTTTGGCGCATACCTGGCAAAAGGTTGTAGAATTGATGATAATTTTTGCTCTTCAAAGATTACTTCGTTTTCAATTATATTCAAACTTTAAGTGAACAACGCATATGTATGTACATACCTTTTCTTATCACCTCACTGCTATTCTCCAACATTTCCATCGTACGATTTTCATGTTCTCGCGCGATAGTTTCCTTTGCTGCATCGATGACTAGCGCATCGATGTTGCCGCGCGTTGGCTCCAAGATCTCCAATGGCAACTCAGTCACCGTGATTGTGGGGATCTCTGTGATATCGGGCAGGCTGTAAAAAAAAAAGAAAAGGATAGGGTTTTAAATATGTACATATCTAAGGTTAGGTTTAAAGCTCGGCGATACAATATAGAATGCAACTATCAATAGTTTCAAGGAAATATAAACTTAAAGGGGATAATGAAAACAATATTGAATAAAAGGGGCAAATTAGTAAAATTTCAGTAACCTTGTAAATTTTATTTTTATTTTTCGTGGTAGCAGAATAAGTTTAACGATTGAAGTGTTAAAAAGATTCTATGGTATTTTTAGTCAGTTCAAAAAAGCATTTAAATAATTTATAATATATATGTACGATGTACACAGGTATGTAGGTCACACTTTGCATTTACCTGAGAAACATCGTCGAGATGGCAATCAACTGCGAAAACCAAATCACCCAGAAGAAGATCAAAAACATAGTCAAATTCGTTTTGACTTTCTTCAGTTCACCGCAAACGAAATTTGTTACGATTTTCAGCAACATTATTTCTGATTACACTTGTACGATTTTTATTTTGCACAAAGATTCTATGACAAAAAAAAAAATGCACACATACACATACACATATAGCTATTCAACCAATTGTTAACGACATATCAACTGAGATACAAGTAAATAGATTAAACACTCAACACCACCCCACCTGGCTTTGCCAGAGCTTATCAAATAGACACAGCTTGTGAATGAATACCAACATTCACACTTTCGTTAAGTATAACACGTTGGCAAACAAATCAATTACAATACAATAAACGAATTAACACTTTAGATTAGCAACAGCAAAAACGGGGCAAACACGAGAAACTTTTAGCAAAATCATGAGAGATGTATATTTTTCAGTAAAATATGCAAGTAATGCACACAATTTTAAACGTTATAAGTATGTATATAAGGCAATAAATTAATAAACTTGGTAGAAAAAGTACAAAAACTTTTGGAAGCAGAACGTAAAACACATATTTTGCACACTCAACTGGAGAGGTGGCGCGTATAATTTTAATACACGTCAGCGCAACAGTTTATGTGTAAACACATTACTGAAATGATAAGAATTTAGTATCGGAAATTCGAGTAAACGTGTAGTGAAAATAAATTTCTGTTGGTATTTAAATACATAGTAAGAACATTAACAGTCAGTTTTAACTCATTCGTAAAAATACATAGCAATTCAATTGTCACCGCCGCACAATGGGCCATAAGCGGAAAAAATTATTTTTTTGATGGTCAAATTTACTAATTATTCATATTTATTACTTATTCTAAACCCTTTGGGTGATCCGGCTTATGATTTGGTCGCAAATAAAATTTCAAGTTTGAAAACTAATAGCGCAGTTACCCACGGACGTAAAAACGGAGACGTGTCAGCTCACACGATCTATCTTATGGGATTTGCGCATGTTAACGAAAACTCACCACCGCACGACGGTGACGTTGACGTTGTCGTTGTCGTTGCTTCTCTCTATGGCTGTGTGCCAATCGGTAACTTTTCACTCCGTGGAAATATGAGGTGGAAAAATTTACTATGGGGTACAAATAAATTGAATTTTGCTGTGCCAAATGGAAAGTAAAATTTTGACAATTGAAAAACTATTCAAACGCTCGTGCGAAAGCTCTATTTTTGTGTGTTGCTAAAATTGTTAAATTTTATATGTAAAATGAACAGAATAGAATATTTAAATAAGTCTTTCCGCGTTGTACCATTTCAATAGACAGAATAAAATAAATATTTGCAATTAAATCCCATTTATTTTATAACTTACAAGTTACATGTGAACGCTTTTTTCTTCTTACGCTTCCATTTTGATTTTAGCTCCTTATTACCACCAAGCAATATATGTATACATGATTGAATAATGATATGTATAATTATTTAGAAGCTGTCAAAATTTTAAGCCCCCTGAGCTAGGTAAAATTCTGACGTTCGTATTCACCACGAGAAATGTCAAAATTTTCATTTGATCTGTCAGAATTTGCTCTTTTCTATCAATTGGCACACAGCCTATCAACAAAAAATTTGATATGTTTCTACGCACTTCTACGGCAAGTTGCGTACACGTTCGTGAGTAGCTGCGCAACAAGCTAATAAAGCATCGGGACTGAATACCTACGTATGTATGCACATTAAAAAAAGGTTTAATAGAAGGCATATGTCATATTATTTAGGTTGGCATTATATTTATTACTTGATTGTCCGTCCAGTACACAGAGAAAAGAGTTTAGTTACGTCAACTAAATAAGTTTCTCCCAACACATGATTGGGTTATAGTTACATGATTTGGTTACAATAACTAAATCATCGAGGTTAGGTTTGTGTGGGAGTTATTTTTTGGTGTTCCCTTATAATATTATTATAAACATATGGACAAAACTTCGAAGTCAAACATTCATTGGTGCGCTTTTTATGGTATTTTTGAGGTTACGTTTGTATGGGAGGTATGCTTTAAAAAAGAGTAAGTGCACCTTGGCCACACTGTGGAAATGCAACTTACATAAGTTACGTATCTAAAAGTATTTTATTGTTTAGAAATTGCAAATAAAGAGACAGCGTAGTAATATAATATTATAAGATAAAGGTTATATTTTAACCCATAACATCGTATATCATACAACAACAAAAAAATAGTCTATCCGGGTTTAAATCTATCCGCTTCTATCTTTACCTCTTTCCCAATCCCTTTCTATCTTCATCCCTACCTATACCCTTTTCATTATAATTACATTTATCTTAATCTGTTTTGCTGTATCATTATTTGTATCTTTATACTCACTTGTATCCTTATCTTTACCTTTTTTATATTTATTTTGTCTTTACCATTGTCTTTATTGTTTTATTCATATGTATATATATGTAGTACATATTCACCATCCCCTTTGTCCTTGTAAGTAAAGTGTTTAAATTTACCTCGATCTTTATCTTTGCCTTTATCTTTACGCATCTTTGCTTTTGTTTTTATTTATACTTTTACCTATGCCTTTATCATTTTATTCATCTAAGTACTCACCTTTACTTTCACTCTATTATTAGTCTTAATCTAAATCTTATTCTTAAACCGCTTATTAGCATGTTTTTGTTAAATTAATACTATGTGCTTATATAGCATTGTCACATTAAGTTCAACTTTTGGCAAATGCAATTAAAATTTGGCGCAAATAATATAAATCTTTAGGAATCAAATTAAACTCTCATCAGGGATTCCAGTTGTGGCTGTTGTTCTGCCGTAAATAACGCTGGACAGATTTACAGGGGAGCAACAGTCAGAACTGTAATTCCTGATGATAGTTAAATTCAAATTGCCCAAAAGATTAACTTTATTTGGCCAAAGTTTAAATTTATTTGCTGAAAGTCTTAATCCATTTGCCCCGAGTTTAATTTCATTTGCTAAAAGTTTAACTTAATTTGAAAATACCTCTCTGAAGTTGGCAGGACAACTTTTTCCCAAAGCAAAAAATTCCTATCGGATAATTTACCGTTAATTATCCGTAAATTATACGTGAAAAGAATAATTTTACCGCGGACATATTTTAAAAAATATTCTTTTCACGGATAATTTACGGGTTTAGCTGGGTTCCTTAATTGGTTTTCAGAAGGTGTCCTGCTAACTTCCACGGAAGTTGGCAGGGCACGCGATATTTTTTTTAAATAATTATGTCTGCGACAAAATTTTTAGTCCCACGGAAAAAGAACGGATAATTTACGGCAAATTACTAAATAGTTAGTTTGGGTTTAGCTGGTTTTCTTAAGTGGTTTTCAGAAGGTGCCCTGCTAACTTCTGTGGCAAAATTATTCTTTTCACGGATATTTAACTGCAAATTATCCGATAGGAATTTTTTCTTTGGGAAAAAGTTGTCCTGCCAACTTCAGAGAGGTCCAACCATTTCCGTTGCATTTGCTATGTTGATTTCCAATTTACTCCCAATCAACCAAACGCCGCTAAAAAAGTTTAACTTCAAAAAATATAATTAAAGTACGCTGGGAAAAGAGTTTAGTTACAAAACTAAATATGTTGCTCTAACCAAATGATTTGGTTAGATTTACATGATTTGGTTATAGTTACCAAATTTTTTGTTGGGATAGATAAATTTAGTACATCCACGTGTAAAATAAATAAGTAGGTAAATATATGTAAACTGAAGTTTATTATTCCATATAACTTCATTCGGTTTGCATAGCTTTACTTTATTACAAGATATCTAGCTTTTGCAATTTTTATTATTTTATCGCTATATAATATCAACAAAGAAATAATAAAATAAGCTGTTTTCAACCAAATATGGTACTGTTTGTATTTAATTATTCTTATGTTGAATTTCCACTAGACCTCGAAATGGCAAAATATTTGTGCTATTTAAATAATGTCATATGGAAACGAACTTATTTTTACATATTAATCTAATGGAACGGGCATTTTTTTAACGCCGAACTTTGAAACTAAAATGTTTGTAATTTAATGTCCAATGGAAATCGGGCATTAAATTTGTTTTGTGTCACGAAGAGTTTTTACTTATGGCGATGATTTTGCTCCTATAAATTTTAACACATCTAATTAAAAATTTTTGTAAATCAAAACTGCCCCAAAATATTTCAAATAATAAAAATTTATTGAACCGAGTATGTGGAATTTTGTTCGATAAACTTTTTTCATATTTCTGCAAAAAAAAAAAAATTTCGAAACCACTATTAAAGTTTCGTGGTTTTTGGGCGAAAAAGTGAATGGAATAAAAGTGGCAACATTTTGTTTTTATTTTCATCTAAAATAAGAGTAGACTCGTGAAAAGTTAGATTTTTGACGCGATGATAACCAAAAAAAAAAAAAATATGAGCCCCCAAACAGCAACAAGAGGAAAAAAAATTTTAAAGTGGAAATTCGTATTGCATTTAAAAGAAAACTAAAAGCGATGGCGTAGTTATAATTCTACCAAAACATCCTCACTTTATGCCCTTTCTAAAGGTATGCAATAATCAGAATTTCTACTTAAAAATTTTTTTCCTCTTGTTGCTGTTTGGGGGCTCATGTTTTTTTCAAGCTGCCAACTGCGTCAAAACTCAAATTTTACAAGATTTATTTCGGACAAAAAAAGAAAAAAATGTTCCAAGTTTTCTCATTATTAAATAAAGTTATTCAGGTTTTCTTAACAGCGGTCGCCCCTCGGCAGACAATGGCAAACCTCTGAGGGTACTTCTGCCATGAAAAAGCTTCTCATAAAAATACAATCGCCGCTCGGAGTCGGCGTAAAACTGTAGGTCCCTCCCCATTTGTGTGACAACATCAAGGCGCACGCCACAAATAGGAGGAGAAGCTCGGCCAAAAACTAACATATGTGTAAGCGCCAATCTATTATATTATTATTATTATTATTATTATTATTATTGAGGTTCGAAATTTTGGAAATGAAGATTTTCATTTAGGATTAAAAAAAAAATCTTAAGAAAAATAATGGGGCCCTAAGTAAAATTTTTTGGGTCTGAACACAACTATCCTCCATATACATTGTTCAACCGTCTGCCAAACGCCCTGTATAGCGAATATCTTTCGCTGAGTCATAAAACTTGATACGGCCTGATCATAAGAAAACGAAACACTTTTTCCGTTGGCCAATTTTTGCTGTTTTTTTAAATTGGTTTAGTGCTCACCCCTACTAAAATGCCAATATTTCCCACCCTTTTGCATTATTTCATCGACTTTCTCAGTACCTGATTGAGAAGAGTGAGGTGCATCTTTAACATTGAAATTTCCAGAACGAAAGAGAGCAAAGCATTCTTAAAAGCATACAGGTTGTTCTTTGCGATACCACGAGATTTTGAACGGTAACTACTGCCCAATCGATAAAACGCCCAGTGCCAAGATAATTCACTTTGAGCCTTGCGAAAGGTGAATATCGTCATCCTTCAGGTATTTTTAGTCTTACGGCGTGAAATTCGATTAAGCAGTGACCTCTCAGAACGCCTACGAGAGGCGAGAGATTTAGTGAATAATAATGTTAGCTATCAACCAAATTTTTATTACACTCACTATAAAATATACTAAAAACAAATAGCGAGGTTCTTTCTTGCGTGCGTTTGTACACCCACGCAAAATTTTGCACTGCGTTTGACATTTCTTCTGTTATTTATAGAACTTTCTCAAAGCATATGTGCATATTTCTGTGCTGACACA
>JAPVRG010229421.1:0-10034 GCA_029783565.1 Rhagoletis cerasi | reverse complement strand
AAAATACCAGATTCAGTAATGGGTATCACTTTTCTGGCTGCGGGCACAAGTGTGCCGGAGGCGGTTTCCAGCGTTATCGTGGCTAAGAGAGGTAAATAATATCGGAAATACTTTTATAAATCCTGGGTATAGTAAAATTTGAGGTTAAGGTCCACGGACGCGCTCAATATCTTCTCTAAGATCCAATAAGATATTAATTTCGAAACCCCAGCGGACGAACACACGAGCCTTTACCGAGAGTCTGGCAAACGAGCTCGCATGGAAAAAAATAACGTTTCGGAAGATTTTTTGATCGCAGACGAGTATGGCAGATTGAATTTTGTGATAAAAATGCGAGTGCAAGAGAAATAATGCCGTAAATAAAACTTTCACTGCCACAAACTGAACGACATATGAATCATATTGCTATCGTTTCCTGATTCATTTGCAAGAGTTTTTCCTGGTTAAACCTCGCATTTCACTCGCATGCGTTATAATTTGCGAGCCCGCTGGGAAACACTTTGATTGTAGATGTGTTTCAGGATGCATGTTGGTACTGAAATACATTGGTCCGAAAATTCCCGGCTTTGCGAGGGTCCTTAGCTTGCCAATTGCTCTTGGAAAATCTGCCAACAAAAAAGTGTCTTATCCCCCAGCTAATAGGCACCAACATGACTTCCATGAAGTGCGTATAAACAACCAAATAATTCCCTGCCTTAATAGTGGCCAACTCCCCGAGAGAACTATCCTGCTAGCGTTCAATTTATAGGAATCTTCCGTTACTGCAAGCATTCCATGCTACTAGAAGACATTCAGATTAACTCTCCGCCGTCTGGACTAATATTTGGAGATTAAAAACCTAAATCTCCCAATCAGCACATTGATGATCCGTCAGGCAAAGAAAAATTTCTGAACTTTCTTACTTCTTCATTGAAAAGACCCTTACCTTCTCCCCAGCGAAACTTAGACTATACATAACCCAATTTTTTCGATAGCTCGTCTCCTTAGTAACATAACCAACCGAAATCATAACTAAATCAGGAACTCACGGCATTAACCACATTTACTTTAACGCTCCGCCGAAACGGCTAGCTTTTCAGATCTTATCTATGTGACGACAACGACTAACGGCTTCTATGCATGGCTAAGTAAGCTACAACAACAACATGTGTGTCTCAAGAGTCCGACCACCTTGTGAATGCATAGGTGTCAAATGATATTTGGCCCAATTTTGATTCCTCATTTTGTCAGACAGAATTCTAGTCGAAAGAAAAGATCTAAACACTTAAGTTAGAATTTATCTGCAAAACATCTTATCTGGAGGAAGATAATCCTGTGCAATTTTTTCGACAGGTTTTTCAGACTCATTAGCGAGCCAGCGAATTCCTTCTTCAGATTTACTTATTTCAACTGCACACACTAAGCTATCACGACTAAGTTATCTCTCTAATTTCATTCCTTCTCCTTTCAGGTCACGGTTCCATGGGTATTTGCAATTCGATCGGCTCGAATACCTTCGATATTCTACTATGTTTGGGCGTACCTTGGCTCATCAAAGCTGTCTTCTTTCCCATACAAGAGGGACAAAACTATGTCGGCATCAATTCAGCTGGACTGGAGTATTCGGCTATAACGTTACTCTCCACTCTCTTTTTGCTCTACATCACATTTTCGTTCAATAAATTCAAGCTGGATCGAAAAGTGGGCATGGCCTGCTTGGTTATGTATCTGGTCTTTATGATATTCGCATCGCTGATAGAATTGAATGTTTTCTTCCGGGTCAACTTGCCAACCTGCGGTCGTTCGTGAAGCGTGTAAGAAGGCAGAGCGTACGGGATGGAGAGAACGCGAGAGAGAAAGAGAGAGAAGGAGGGTGAGAGAGAGAGAGTAGGAGTAGTGTGTGCGCATTTTACGTACAAATTTAAGCGGTAAAAAGGGAACAAGCTGGATACAAAATCAATTGTATGTAGCAGTGAATTGGTAGAAGAAAAATTAAAGTATTGCTGCAATAAAAAAGTAATTGTATGAAATGCAGTAACAAGAATATAGTTGAAGATTTTTAGCAGTATCGAAGAAAAAGTTCGTTATGCAACTCTGCTGCTAACTACTATTTTTCTTTTTTGTTGTACAAGGGTATTATAAGTTTAAGTTTTAATTTTTTGTCGTTAACATTTTTAGTTAATTTTTTTGTTGTTAGTTTTTGTGCTGAGGCGCAGTGGTTTGAGCAAAAAGTGTATTCTATAATTTAATGTATGTAAATAAATTCAAAAGAAAAACTTTCGCTTTCTTATATTCAATAAAAACGAAATGAAAATGGTCGAACTCATGAAAAAATTTAATTCATGCAGTGAAAACACACATATAAATATTTACAAGTTACAAACCTAATGCTTAATTATGTAAAAAGTAAGTTGTGTAATAAATAAGTTGCATTCACAATATCTTAAAAGCGTTACAAAAAATACAAAAACATACAATATTCGGTGCGAAAAAATAATAATTTTCGTAGCATTTAGTTGAATGTTTAGTGTTGGATTAAAAATTTTAAAAATAAAACTTTCAAAAATTTTGTAAAAAAATTATATGATCGTAAACAAATTTGTCTTCGGTTTTCGGTAAAACTAGTTTTGGATAGAAAATTTAAAAAAGCAAAAAAGAAAATTAAAAATTTTTTTAAATAAAATGAAATTTTCAAAAATTTTTCCCCCGGTTTTCTGCTCGATTTGCTAATATGAATTTAATTTGTGTAATTTTCTGCAACACTAAAATTTGTTATCCGCATGATAAGAAATTCTTATAAATTTAAATAAATAATATAAATAAATATTAATGAATATAAAATCAAGTAATATATAAAGTTAATGTGCGCAGTTTTAGACCGTTAGTTGCTAAGATTTGTAATTTTAAATATTAAATAAAAAAAAAAATTAAATTATCTATTTGCCTTTTTGTACCTTTTTTGAAAAAATTTTAATGTTTTTGTTTAGAAAATAATTTACAAAATTTTTTATAAAAGTATGCATAAATTTTTCGAAAGAACTAAGATTTTGCTTCGTCTGCGGGATTCTCGAAAAGAATTAGCAATAATATATTTTTCTGCTTCGATCTCTATGCAACTTAAGCTCTCGATACCTCTCTACTCAAGAAAGGCTTCCGGACATGTATGTATATTCTCCAGAAGCTACACCCCATTAAGCCATTAAACTCCCATTTAAACGCCTATTCTAAATGCAGATCTTTAGAAAGAGTGCTCCACCAAATGCTGTGTATGTATATAGAAAAGCCCCTAACTCTTAAGGAAATAACCTTATCAGTCTTTCTGTGTATAGAAGGAGCACTCCAAGCAGGGCTTCCAGTACTAATGGTTAAATTTATCCGACTCCTCGGAGAGGGAGGAGTGTAGACACGTTACCAAAGTACGCCACAAGGCTGAGTTACAGAAGCACACCAAAATGCTGCAATGGCCAAGAAAGAACTAGGAAAATCATAACTGCCCTATATGCGCGCAAATCTACAGTTGGTAAAAGACAGTAAGTACACTGCATTTAAACACCGGCAGTTCGCCACTCTTATGTACTACAGCCTCTCGGTCTTGTGGATGTCCTAAGAGATGAACACGATCAGGCAAAATTCGGAGAGGTTCAAACTTTGAAAAGTAAGTATTCTTCCTAACAAGGCTTTATAAATTAGAAATTATGCTTAATCTCTTCCCAGTGGCTCCTCACAGTAAACCACACGCAGGTGGCTATGTTATCAGAAAAAACGCACAGGAAGATTTGGTCTTCAGAAACTTTTTGCCGTCCTTTCGCCTAAAAATAAATCGAAGAATAGAAAATATAATTATGATGGAGACGACTTCCCTGAGGGCGCGCCCCGAAATCTCTCTCAGATCGAGTGACATGTGTATGTATTTAAGAGTAATATGTAATCCGTATAAATGCAACTAATCTTGCACCGACAATCTGTGAAGTTCTGTGACGGCATTTGCGGTTTATATCACTTTTTAACTACACCAGCTATTTCTTCGCTTGTTCTGTAAACTGTGGTAAGCTTTTAGCTCTACGAACTTTTCTAAAACATGAAGAAGTGCCGACGAACAAATATCACTTTCTACCAATCTCTCATCGTGTCAGTCCTCTTATATTATACACTTTTGCTGTGGAAACTTGTACACTGTCGCATTGGGGACTTTCGGGAGAACTATTCCACAGAGGATCCATAAGCTCGTTCGTGTGGATGGCAGCTATCGAAGAAGGTAGAATGATGAAGTTTAAAAGCTTTTAAAAGAAATAAAGCCAGTCAAATGGATACAAAATACAACAACTACGACGCCTGGGATGTGTTGTACGTATCGAAGATGGTGCTCCAGTGAAAATATCCTTCGTTTCGTGACTCATGGGTGCACAACAGAAGCAAGGATGCCCTCTAAAACAATTGATGGACCGGTTTAAGCCACAGTCGAAATTTGGCAGCTGAAAGAGGCAATTGGCGAAGTTTTCTTCTCGGTATCGGCTCAAACCGAAAACAAGCTGTAGTGTGACATAAAAGAATAAACTCCACGCAGTAGGAGCTCTTAAGAGTACTTCGTTTACTTTGATTACTTTTACCTCACGCAATCAAAATATTTTCTCACTACTAGAAAAAGTTTAAAACACACTCCTTGATTATCTAGTTCAATTTCCACGAAATCAATACGCTGCCCATGACGTCCATTTCAGTGGCCGTTTTCTAGAAGTTAAGACGTCATTTGCGCGCCTTTGATTATGTTTTCTGCACGACAAGTGCGGTATTATTTCATTTAATGAGTTTTTGACAAATTAAGACCATTATATATAAAATAATAAAGTAGATATTGATAATAACTAATCACAAAATAATCAATGCCAAGGCATGCGTTGATAAATGCCTTAAAGTGTCAGGGAGATCTCGATTGATATGCGTAAGTTGTATTTATTATTCTGCACGCGTACATGAGTATATATCTGTGGCATATTATTAAAACAACTTAAGTGACTTTAGAGGGTTTGACTTTGAATTAAAAAAGAATACATTTCCCTGGAAAAGTTTTATATTTTTATTAAGCTTCTATTAAAAGCGCAATCTAACCTTGGCCTGTGGCTATTTAATCGTTAAAATATTGCTTGGGAACCCAATGCAAAAATGCTTTAAAAGGAAAATGGCCTATCTCGAGATAAGTTGTTTTGATAAAATGCCGCAGATATGTATGTGTATGTGTAGATAAACGTACCTACATTTGTGTATCTCCACGCTTTTGTTTATACAAATTTATATTTTGGTACACTAAACACATACATATGAGCGCCAAAGAAGATGCTGAAAATTTTAAAATGAATATTTGTTGAACTAAAAATGAATTATAATAAATCGCGCAGTGCTTTCATTAATTAATAAATAGTTGAAATCGAGGGAATATTTGAACAACGCTCGCCCAGATGCTATCGTTAAATCAATAGATGAGCTCGGAGTGTGAGCCTAATAAGGTTCATTTACAACCTGCTCGGCTACAGAACTGTTGTGCCTGAAAAGGTGCAGCAGCTGCTAGCAGCCTGCAATGTGAGCTTCGCTCAACTCTGCTCTGGATAGTGGTCGTACTAGAAGAAAAAGGGCCAGATGGTGAATAGAGGTTACCGGCTGATTGCCTTTGTAGACGAAATTACATTTATAGTTAAGTGTAGATTTCTGAACACCCCATATGATCTGGCTCAAGATTACTTAAACCTGGTAATTAAATGGGCGGCTAACAGCGGCCTCGTTGTCAATCTTAGTAAGACAGAACTGGACTTATTTATAGAAAGTATAAGATCGCCCACAGAACCATTCCTTCGATTGGAGGTGCACGGTTCTTGGATAGGAAGGTGTTGTGGAAATCTTAGATTAGGGAAAGAGTTGTGAAGGCATCAGTTGCCTTATATTACTCCAATGGAGCTATTGGTAAGATATGGTGCGTAAAGTAATTTTTTGGCTCTATGACACTTTAGTTAAGCCTATTAAAATTTACGAAGTTTTCTACAGAGAGCTACGCCTGTTAGGCAGCTAGAGCGGTACAACGGGCTGTACTGCGGACCACTCCCACTTTGACGCTCAACACCATGCTAAAAGCAACGACTGTTGACATTGTGGACAAAACTGGTGCGGCGCGGCAAAAAAATGCTTGAAGGTTTCGATTTCGTCGCTGATTACAAGCATCATGGCTTCTCTGAAATCATTCCAAGCAGTTTTTTTTCACGCGTGATTTTAGCGAGGAGTGTATGTATTTATAACGTTTGAGCAGTGACCATTTCCACGCATGAGTCGAAGCTTGAAGGAAGGGCTGTTGCGGTGTGGAGTTCTTCCGCCATGAGCTCTCCCTCAATATCGCGTGTATACTCCAAATTTATGTGGCTTTTTTCAGGCAGAAGTGGCTGTCATTTAAATGAGCAGAATGACGACGGCAATCGGAGAGGCAAAATTCTAAACTGATAGGCAAGCAAAAATCAGGGGCCTGAGCTCACTTATGGCGCGTTTGAAATTGGTGCGGTAGTCCTTGACTTCACTCCACAATTGCGTCGGAATATTTTCTATTTCGGCTTATATGAGTGACATTTCGGTACCGTCTGTTGTAACAAGTTAGCGAGAAAGGTACGCTTGAAACGATATCGCCAGACCACTGGTCAACTGTGATTCTCTTTTGAACAAATGGGTCTCATGTGAGCTCAGTAAACGCTGTACGAGAACTAGTAAATTGGATATTTTAATATTCCTCAGGCACAGAGTGGATCGTAGTGGTCCAAAGAGTGCTATTTGCCTACAAATGCACAGCTCTCGACTTGGGTGGGGGGAAGTATCTGACATGCCATTCTCCAATCGGAATTCATCTTTACAACCGCAGTTTCCTGCCGAATGGGGAGGTGGAATCACCCCAACACAGCAAGACTAAGATGGAAGTACCATGAATCGCATTTTATAACCAAACCTGAAGAACTGTGGAGGATTGATATTAGCCGCCTTCGTAACTTCGTGTTTGGGATTCCGCGTATATTACGTGGGACTGCAAAGGATAATCTACGCAACCTAACCTTACTTTAACCGAGGTTATCCTCCAATTTGCGGTAGCAGCGATCTGCAGTTCAAAACTAACTCCGAAAACGTTTCATGGCATAATAAGACTCGGAAAATTCCCGTTGCTGGAGGAAGGGCGAAGGCTTTTTAATTTTTGGATATAGAACTTGAACCGAATGGTAGTAGAGGACTCGAAATTTCTATGTTTATGTATTTACTCGCCGGTAAATAGTGAGAACTTACCTAAGCCCTCATAAAGCTCATCTTTTCCATAAAATTGCGAAAAAATATTAAACTATCGACAGTTCGAGAAACATCAAAGGTTTTTCTCACACGTAGACAATATACATTTTATCACAAAGTTGGTGATCAGCACATACGTATGTATGCATGCTGAGTACGTGATTGGTTTAGGAAAAAAGGATTTTGACAAAAAAAAATTATTATTGACTTAAGGGAATTGCTACCTGTCACTGACCTCAGGTAGACAGGCCACTAAACCACTGGCCACATGTTAGGCATCTTCCGCTGGAATTGCAACCCAAAATTTTCCACTCACATGCTGCATAACTAATCACACGCATATTCAGTTGCATACATATGCGCATACTTATATATCTATATATGTATGTTGTTTACAAACATACAAATGTGTGCATATAATCAAGTATGTATGTATTTCTGTTTATGTCTACTTAACCGATAATTGCGCTTATCATGAAACTGCATTTTTTCGACAGCAAATAATCCACGAAACTCAGCTTTGGTCGCCACAGCTGATCGACTGCTATAAATGCTACGCTTAACCCCGACACGCACGGATAAGCGGTGAGTCAAGCAACCAGTGAAGTGCAACTTAAAGTGATTGATTTGTGCTACAAAAACTGCAGAAGAAAACAATAAAAAAAAGTATAAAAAACTGATACATACTACACTCATAATCCTAGGAAAGTTTTGTTTTTAAATTTCAACTATTTTTCCTAAATAATCACTTTGCGCATACGAGTGCAAGTTGCTTTTGAGAAATATTCTCTATTGCAAATGATGGACGAAAATTGCTTACAAAAATGTGAAAGTCGAACTTTCGTTAAAAGTGCTTATCTCAATTCGAAGAGAAAGAAATCGAAACTGTGGCTGCAAATACGTTTCTGTATTTTCGTTAGTGTAATTTTGTTCTTTTATGCAAATTTTTTCTTGTTTGACGGTGACTGGCGGCAGCAAGTGGAGAAAGGTGAGGTGTTTAAATAAAAAATTAAGAATTTTTAATACATATATAGTAGAAGAGCGTGTGCAATTGTAGGATGCTTAATGAGAAAGCAATGATAAAGCTCGAAACTAAATAAGGACGTTGTTCGGTACGGGACCGTCGCGACGGCAAAAACTTCTGGGCTGATACTCCGGCAATTTTTTTTTTGGTGTCGGTAACCGAAAAAAGTTCATATAAAATTTGAAGTGGTTTGTTACTATTAATTCCTCGGAGAGGGAGGAGTGTAGACACGTTAACAAAGCACTCCAAGAGGCTGAGTTACAGAAGCACACCAAAAGGCTGCAATGGCGAAGAAAGAACCAGGAAAACCATAACTGCCCTATATGCAGTTGGTAAAAGACAGTAGTACACTGCATTTAAACACCGGCAGTTCGCCACTCTTATGTACTACAGCCTCTCGGTCTTGTGGATGTCCTAAGAGATTACCACGATCAGGCAAAAGTCGGAGAGGGTCAAACTTTGAAAAGTAAGTATTCTTCCTAACAAGGCTTTATAAATTAGAAATTATGCTCAATCTCTTCCCAGTGGCTCCTCACAGTAAACCACACGCAGGTGGCTATGCTATCAGAAAAAACGCACAGGAAGATTTGGTCTTCAGAAACTTTTTGCCGTCCTTTCGTCTAAAAACAAATCGAAGAATAGAACATAAAATTATGATGGAGACGACTTCCCTGTCTGCGCGCCCCGAAATCTCTCTCAGATAGAGTGACTGTTCTGTAAACTGTGGTAAGCTTTTAGCTCTACGAACTTTTCTAAAACATGAAGAAGTGCCGACGAACAAATATCACTTTCTACCAATCTCTCATCATGTCAGTCCTCTTATATTATACACTTTCGCTGTGGAAACTTGTACACTGTCGCATTGGGGACCTTCAGGAGAACTATTCCACAGAGGATCCATAAGCTCGTTCGTGTGGACGGCAGCTATCGAAGAAGGCAGAATGATGAAGTTTAAAAGCTTGTAAAAGAAATAAAGCCAGTCAAATGGATACAAAATACAACAACTACGATGTCTGGGATATGTCGTACGTATGGAAGATGGTGCTCCAGTGAAAAGATGCTTCGTTTCGTGACCCATGAGTGCACAACGAAAGCAAGGATGCCCTCAAATAGAAATGAAGGACCGGTTTGAGCCACAGTCGAAATTTAGCAGCTGAAAGAGGCAATTGGCGAAGTTTTCTTCTCGGTATCGGCTCAAACCGAAAACAAGCTGTAGTGTGACATAAAAGAATAAACTCCACGCAGTAGGAGCTCTTAAGAGTACTTTGTTTACTTTGATTACTTTTACCTCACGCAATCAAAATATTTTCTCACTATTAGAAAAAGTTTGAAACACACTCCCTGATTATCTACTTTAATTTCCAAGAAATCAATACGCTGCCCATGACGTCCATTTCAGTGGCCGTTTTCTAGAAGTTAAGACGTCATTTGCGCGCCTTTGATTATGTTTTCTGAACGACAAGCGCGGTATTATTTCGTTTAATGAGTTTTTGACAAATTAAGACCATTATATATAAAATAATAAAGTAGATATTGATAATAACTAATCACAAAATAATCAATGCCAAGGCATGCGTTGATAAATGCCTTAAAGTGTCAGGGAGATCTCGATTGATATGCGTAAGTTGTATTTATTATTCTGCACGCGTACATTAGTATATATCTGTGGCATATTATTAAAACAACTTAAGTGACTTTAGAGGGGTTGACTTTGAATTAAAAAAGAATA
>JAPVRG010229408.1:0-13033 GCA_029783565.1 Rhagoletis cerasi | reverse complement strand
TTTGCTTTAAGATCTATGCATTTTATTCTAAAAATAAAAATAAATGTTTACCTCATTTTTTTATTGTAGAACCGCTTGAATGGATTGGCTGCTCTGGCTATTCATCATGACATTGGAATTACAGCTGACGAAGTCATAGATAAATTATCGAAAAAATCCCGAAAACTTGATTTCATTCTTTAATTACTGAAATACTTTTTCGCATATTGGGACACCAAGTAAAAATGTATGCCTATTTTTTGTTTGTTTTTATACAATGTACCTAATAAAATAAATTATAAAAAAGAACCAATAAAAATAACTTGAAAGTAAAAAAATTTTTCAAATTATATCCCCCCCCCATCACAAAAAGCTATCTACGCCACTGGGGCGATGAAATGCATTATATGAATTGTAATGATTACTGAGATGAGGTGCGCGTTCGTAACGCGCCCAATTCGCAGCAAACCATGACACAACAACCAGCCGGCATATTCCCAGAAGGAATACCAATCGTGCCGAGAGTGAATATATACAGACACACATCAGTGTAAAAAAACAGAATGATAGGCTTTCAGAGTGGTGCATTGCTCATTTCTTGAAATGAATGTGGTGGAATTTGTTGTAAACACTTTCTGATGCATTATTTATGAATTGTGGTTTGTAGCTGCATATAAGACGAAGCAAAACGCATAAAAAGCAATTGTACAGCACTATACCAAGACTAAGTAAACGCTCATTAATTTTGATTTTTCCATATTTTTATGATTCATAAGTATATTAAAACACATTCGAAATTAATTTAAGTTACTAACAAGATGATGACTAACAAGTGTACTTAAGCTGAAATTTAAGAATTTTTCTAGTTGTACGAAAATTCGCATTTGCTTTAAGAGACTTTAGACGAAAGTAAGTTAAGTGATTTTAATAAAAATAAAGAAAAAGTGTAAAAAATTGGTTTGGGTGCGAAAACTTAAAAAATTTCGGTGAAGCTTCTGCACAGATGCTTTTTGAACTACAGCAAGCAAGCGTTAGAAGAAAGGTAAGTTACTTTGATGAAATTGACAGATTTATAAAAAAGGGTGGTTCAAAAAACGCCCCAATTTCTGAACCGGCAATTTTTGTTTTTTCTTAGACAGGATTCAAATAGAGCGATAAGATACGCAACACGATAGGCGATACAATATGAAAGCGACAGCTACATGCTGAGTACTTGGAAATTGATAGGAAGCGATAAAAAAAGAACTGTGCACACTTGTCTAGCAGCGACACTGCGACTGCGACGACTGCACAGCGACACCCATATCGCTTTTATATCGTATCGCGTATTATATCACTCTTAATGTGCACCGAGCTTTAGACATTAATAAAAAGCAAAGTTAAGATTTGAATGTTTCTTTGGGCTTTCTTTTGCTTTGTTCTTGAGCTAAGAATACCGAAAATCTGGAAAAACCCATAAATATAAAGTATGAAAGATCCCGAAAAACCACAAAAAACTCCCTAAAATATTTCCAAATATTTAAAAAAATATACGAAAAATTATAAAAGGATGAAAAACCGTAACATCACAAAGTATTTCATTTTATTTTCAACGCCTGAAAAATAACCAGCAAAAATATTTCGATATTCCCGCATATGTTTGGCCAATATTCACTACGCGATATTAGGAACTGCTCTTTAAATGCGACAATTGTATTTATTTGCTTTTACGGGGCTTTAGAATTTTTTTACATGTGGGCATTTCTTGAAAAAAAGTCAACCAAAAGCAAGTAAATAAAAATCCACATAGACCAAATTTATGATATATGTATATGTGAATAATTCGACTTTCATATACTAACTAAAATATTGTACTTATCGGCCCATTACATTGCAAGATATTAACGATTCGCTCAGAATGAAAAGAGAAATCGATTAAGCCATGTCTGTCTCTCCGTCCGTCCGTATCTGTGCACACGATAACTCGAGTAAAAATTTAGATATCTCAACGAAACGTGGTACGCGTACTTCTATTTGCATAAGGACGGATGGTATTGAAAATGGCCGAAATCGCACAATAACCACGCCTACCTCCCATATAACAGTAGTTTGCAGAAATAGCAAACCTGCGATATTTTAAAAACTACTGCTTATTGACTCAAAATTGACATTTGCAATGATATATTAACGAGTAATAAGCATATTATAAAGTGTTAATCTTGGTCCAACATACAAAAGGGTCGGACAATAACCACGCCCACTTTCTATATAACGGTAATTTACAGAAATACGAAATCTGTAAGAAAACGGTGACTACTGAAGCTAATTTACTCAAAATTTATGTTTGCAATAATTCCTTAGCAATAAGTACGATTAAAACAAATCTTTGAGAAAATGGGCGTGGCACCGCACACTTATGACTACTCGGTAACCGTTTTATCAATTTCTACTAAACTCGGTATGATTAATGTACTTCAGACAAAAAAGCAAGCTGTTGAAAATGTTTGAAATCGGGCCCACTTTTCATATGACGGTAAAATTCAGAAATATGAATACTTCGATATTTCAGAATTTAGAAACGGTAATTTACTCAAAGTCGGTACTTTCTTAACAAGAAGTAAGATTTGTATGGACTTTAGGAAAAGAGGCGTGACACTGCCCACTTATGACTACATAAGTTTATATCGTTAACCGATTTATCGATTTCTACCAAACACAGCTAAATTATTTCTTTAAGCCTAACTGAGCATATTATCAAAAATGTTTGAAATAGGAAAAACACCACCCCTGTTTACCACGTAACGGTGGGTTTCAGAATCGTGAAAAAAACGATGTTTAATACGTGCGCGGTGTATTTAATGTTCGGTTTCACCGGAACTTAGACTTCTTTACTTGTTATTATGTAATTCTGAGCAATGTTTCTGTAAATTGTCGTCTAAAATTTATAGCCAACTGCTCTAACTTGGAAGAAAATTACCTTTTGCCCAAAACAATTTGAAATTTAATGCTTCGCCCAATTTTAACAGACCGTACTGAAAAAAATATACTACACTAGTTTGGCGATTGGAGTGTATCCAGGACTTTCCTTGTACCGCCGTTTCCGGCTTTTCACATATAAAATTTTTTACAAAATTTAAGCATTACTGCATCTTGTGTATACCCTGAATATGTTTTTCAAGTTGTATGCCAAAAATTATATATAATGGTCTAAATTGAAGTAAAAAGTTTTGTTTTTTTTCAAGCGCTCGGACGTAAAATATACTTCTGAGGTAAGAAAATGAATAGTAATGTTTACTTTATTTGCTAAAATTTTAATCTGAAAGCTAGGTTTGGTCACAGTATACAGTAATCCAACTAAGCAAAACAAAAAATGTAAATATGCTTATTTGACAATTTGTTTAATTGTATTGATTGATATTTGTTCACAAGTTGTCATTTGCGTTAACCCAAATGAAATTCATTTTTTAATATTTTATTGTGAAAAATATTTTCAAACTTTCCTAAAATAAAATAAATTGAAAAACCAAATGCCAAGCAATTTGTTTTTTTGTTCAAAAGTGCTAGATGCGCTGAATCCGATTTCAGTGTCCCCGAGATGAAAAAACAGTGGGAAATCGCTTGTGGAACAGCACATATATGTGAAAAATATTTTAAATCGGCTGGTAAAAATAAAATAACAAAAAGCAATACAAGAAAAAACTTGCTATCAATAAAAAACTATATAAAATGGCAACGTAAATTAGAGAGTTTTATTAAAAAAGTTAAATTACTACTTAAACTTACCTCCAAAATCATTAAATAAATAGGTCTAAGACGCTTTCTAAATAGAAAAAAATCTAAGGATATGCTACTTAATTAAGCACTTTATTGTCAATGAATTTGTTTGTTAAATTAACATTTCAAATGTATCACCAAAATATTGTTGGTACTTTTGCACCAGTCGTTGCCTATGGGTTAATGACAAGAAACTCCTATACACAAATATTTCTTAAAGGCCATGCTAGAAAAAACTTTGTCGCTTCGCGTGACATATCTAACTTTGCCAGCAAAGCGCAAAACGTAGAAGTTATGCCACAATGAACGCCATGGAAGTACTTTTACACTGCTTGTTTACTCGTGAAAATTGCTGTGAATTTAGTAAATTAAATTTTAAAAATATCGGAAATAATGGGTCGTATTCTTGTTTTCGTACGAATCGAAAATTTGAAATTTTCCTATTAATTTTCTGTACAAAAATTTTTAATTTTCGATTCGTACGAAAACAAGAATCCGGCCCGATGTTAGTTTTTATTTTTCTGTATGATGCCTTGAATTAGAGCGAAATAAAATAAAAAATAAACTAGCTAATTGTCAAAGCGCGCAAAAAGATGGGAGTTGGCAATCTTTTCGCTTGACGCTCAAGCTAAACCGACCTATGTGAGATGTTTCATGCATTTTCGTACATTTCATCTTAGTTGTCAAAGCAAATGTGTCAAGCAAAGCGAAGCAAGCGTTTTATCTGGCATGGCCTTAATGTATTAGTTTTCAAATAAGCATATTGTCAATGGCTGGTTTACTGTATACTGTGGGTTTGATTACTCTTTTTACTTGCCACAAATTTACTAGAAAAACTAAGAACATTAAAAACATATACAAAAAATCATTTGCAGCAAAATATCAAGAGCTAAATTTATATTTCTAGGGAATGTTTAGGTCACTGACTTTGAATATATTCTTCGCTTTTTCAAACTGGCTATTGATTGCAAATTTCTACCAATTTCGCTAAATTTTCGCTTTGTTTAAATTCGGAAAGTTTGGGAGGGTTTACTTATGTAATGGAGTATAGAAGCGTAGAACTCGCAAAAACAAAATCATAAATTAGCATACTTATGTTTACGCGTACTACATATGTACATACATATCGATGGTCCTCTGCAATAACGACACAACTCAAAACTAAAAAAAGTGCTTACTACTGTTAAGAGCCTCATGTCTTTAATCCTTATCCAATTCTACTTACTTTAGTAAGGATAAGACATGGATTAGACAACAACTGGACATCTTTAGAAATTACCGTGGTGGTAAAAACTGTTTATTTTTCTACCAACGACCTATCATTTTTTGGTAGGGTCAATAAATGTGCCAAAATTTATAAATATTGTCCGCTATCTCCTATAGGAGGTACATTTTAGGAAGGTCCGAACGGCTACTCTTATGCACCAAACTAGCTAGAGTATATTTAGGGAAAGTAATTTTACATGTGTTGGATGAATGACAATGGTGGCTGTTCATCATAAACAAAAATTTCTCATCCAAAGCCTACTATTGTTTTTATAATGAAAAAAGTATATCCGAAAGGAACGTCCGTAACACAGGTCAAGCGCGTATGTAATGTGTACATACCTAGATATGTAGTTCTAAACTGTTAACTTTGAATTTGGACAGGGACCCTTGGTTGTTACCTTATGCATTTAAGAAATAATCACTCACCTGACCGAACAGCTTGCCTTCTTCACGTTGCACTAAATTACAGATTTGTGCGCGCACCAACAGATGAGTATCATCCAATACTGTATTAAAAAAGCGACGTGTAGGGAGCAAGGCTTCCAAATCGACAATTAATTCCAAAAACCGTTCACAATATGTTACCACAGTAGGTGCCAAATCGCCTTCAAGTGGTATGGCTTCTAATATATTCAGAAATTGAATAATTAAGTTCTGTGAAAAAGGTAAAAAGAATTCAAGTAAAAAATTGCGTTTCAGTGCATACAAATTTAGAAATAATGAAGATGAAGGAAGTCCATTGCACTCCATTCGACATAATACAAAAAAGAGATCAATTCCACTTGCAGCATGGTCAACTAAGCAATTGCGTATCATTTGCTTACCTGCAAAAAATGTCGCTCCCATTCTACTTCGGCCATTCGAACACCCTTTTCTTTCTTCTGTAAACGACGCCAAAATTTGCGCCACTCAGGCACTTCCCGCAGTTCTTGCTCCAACCGTTCTGCAATAATTAAGAAAAAAAAATAACGAGTATTATACTTGCATTGTAGTAAAATATTTTTAACACTCACTTGGCTGTAGACAACTCCACATGGACAGCGAGACCAACCGCTTTGCCTGCTCGCGACACAACTCGATTTCCATGCTATTGAAACAGTGATTGAGGAACACTATTAGCGCAGTTTTCTCACGCATTGTTGCGTACCTTCCTTTGCTACCTTCTGCGGGTAGACAGGTTTCCAACACGTGTCTAAAGAACGCCGGATATTCCTCGGGCTTCGATTCAAAAATGGGCCAAACTACAACGCGTTCACGGAATTTCTCATTAACCATAGCTACAATTGACATAAGATGAGCATGCGTAGCCGTTTCACGTTTATAATTAGGCCACAAATACTTTTCCAAATATTGACTGAATTCCAACATCATGATGCGACGTGTTGCCGATTTGTGATCCAAAATTTCACGACTGTAAATCTGTTCTATAATATTGCCATTGTAAGGTAGGAGCTCCTCGGCTGATGTTTCTGGTGACCAATATTGCGAGGCAAGCTGTGGAGTTACAAGATTAGTTCGTAAACGTTTAGCCCAAAAAATGCAGCCAAAACTCACCTGCCAAATGATGTCTGCGCTAATTTGTGAAACAGTCACTGTGTGTGGATTCTGCTTGCTAACTACATCTTCTGCGCCTGGATGTTTACGCTTTTGTTTCATTTTGATTAGAATTTAAAAACTTTAAATTGGAAAAATAAACAAAAAAACAAGCTGGAGGAAGGCAAGTGTATTCTTACAATACGAAAGCAACTTTTGTAAATTTTGACAGCCGGCCGTTGTTTACAGGTGGAATTTATTATGGTAATAGATTGTATGAAAACAGGGTTGTTTTGTGTAATAAACGTAAGAACTAAAATAGTACGTTTTTCTTCAGGTACTAATTTACAATCGATATAAAATTTATTAAATATATATTAATTATGAGTTGATATTTAATATGTTTTTTTATCTTCACCTCTCAATCAAAGTATAAAATGTATGTAGATAGATATGTATATGTTCAGGTACTGCAGGAGATCTGTTTTGCCCTTTTTAACGCTCACTAAGTTTTGAAGCCGATTGGATCAATGTAAAGTTAAGTACATTGACTTCCCCGAGAGGATCTAATAGGTCCTATGCCTAATATCGTCATCGTCAGTAAAAGTTACGATGCGGCCATTGTCAGCCATTTTACTGATGCGCAGACGATCGTCGACGATGGCGATGATACTCGAAATATACTCGGAGTTACCTTCGATAGTGTGCTGTCTTTCTCGGCGCATACAACCGCAATTTTAAAAAGATTAAAGAGTGCAAGAGATAAAGAAATGTTGTTGGCAACATACAAGTCAATTGGCTGGCCGGTTCTAAATTACGTAGCGCCTGTGTGGTCGCCTGGGACAAGCTGCACGCAGTGGATGAAGCTACAGGCATGCCAAAACACATCACTCCGGACTGCTACTGGTTGCCTTCCGATGTCGCCTCAGCACCACCTACATAACGGAGCCCAACTGCTTTCAGTCAAGGAGCATAACAAAATGCTCTGCAAGCAGTTTATTGTGGGTTCCACCGACGTGGACACCTAAGTAACACCTACTTAATGTGGAGCCATCACCCAGGCACGTCGTAAGGTACCAACGACATATCGACGGGCCATAAACGCCATTCACAGGGAGTCAATCCCGAGTTATATGGACTCCAGACCTGTGAACGCCGTTTTGGGAACTCAACCACCGGACGTGGGTGAGACTGAGCTTCGTCTACCTCGGTAGACACACTCTACGTTGGCACAACTGCGCTCCGGATACTGCAGCAGGTTAAACTCGTACCTGATCAGGCTGAATCCAGATTATTTCTCGGCATGCTGAGAGTCGCCCCATGACTCAATGCACCTCTTCGCATGCCCACAAAACTCCACTCAACTAACGCCGCTCTCCCTCTGGTCCATCCCAGAGGGAGTGGCATGCTTTTTGGGCCTCCCATTAGTTGAGCTTGACGACAACGACAGGCAAAATGCTAGGTAAGCCGCAATAACAACATGACGATATTCAGCATAAGGCCAATTATTTTGGTGTACCACTCCCAGAAACGAAAGCCCGGATTTTTGCTCTATGCCGGCACATGTTGAAAAAATTGGGGTGTTGCTGCTGTAGTGATAGTCCTTGGTTAGAGTTTGTACTCTGAGTAAATCCGGTAAACCTAGAACGGACCATTTAGGGATTTAATTTTTTCAGTGCCAGAAACCTCCACATATCTCGCGCGAAATCTACCGCCACACTCTCCATCTCCTGGACTAAAAAGATCAGGCTTAAACAAGATGCCCGACAATTAACCAACCCAAAATTCTGGGAGTGACGTTTTACAGGTCTTTCTCCTTCTCTGCGCACGCCTCAGCCGCATGCAACAATCTACGCACCAGGATCAAAGTCCTCAAGTCGCTAGCCGGCAGCACCTGGGGAACTGCGAACGGCGTACAAAGCAATTGCCCGGTTAGTGCAAATTACGCAGCGTCAGTGTGCTCGGCAGAAACGAGCGACTTGCAGTGGATAAATCTAAAAACAGGCCAAAACGCAGCTCTATGTCCGGCTACAGGCTGCCATCTCATGTCGTGCGAGCATCATATCGACGAAAAAAGCCAGATGCTGGCGGCGAAGGAGCACATCACCATGCTATCATGAAATCAACGCTCTGCTTCGGAACGATTCGCCCAGCCCCCGACACGTGAGACGAGGGAAGACATCGAACCGTACGTAAAACGGAAATAAAAGGGGCTCTGCAGTATCGTATATTTTCTCCACTACTGTCTAATTTCTATCTTTCCAAAACTCCTTTTCCATCTAAAGGCCTTTCCTTGACCTCGATTTTGAAGTCATTGATCACTCGTGTTTCCAAGTTAAGGGGTTTAACTTCTTCACTACGCACAATCCAAAACATTCTGCCGCAGAATGCCTTCTGATGGTACTTGATCTTCTCCTGCATAGCAAAGCCCAAATTCTCCATGTTCGGCAAGCTCTTTGGTATGTTGAAATGGTATCGCAGGGACCAACCCGGTAGGCACTTGCTTGAAGCCAAGCCCCCTTCCAGGTTGCTTAGAAACCAACTCATGAGTCTCAAAGTCTAGGTTCAGGAATACGTACAGTATCCGCTGAACCAGTCGGATTGTAGGAAGACCTTGAACGGCAGTCCCCGAGAGCAACTACCACTCATCCCAGACGAACCGCAATGACCCAGACTTATATCTAGGCAAGGACTGCCACTCTAGCAGTATTCCCCTACAACTCTTTGGGGAATTTGTATGCTGGTACAATAAAAACAAGCTCCAGTTGCCTTGTGAGGCCCGCATTATTTCGGAAAAATTACATTCCGTATACTGTAGCGGGTTAAACTCTACTTATCCGCAATTTACCCTTTCATAGCACCCAACCTATGTTCAATATGATCACTCAAACCAACTCATCTAACACACCCGTTGCTATGGTCCACCCCGTCTGTATTGACCGCATCCTGGGTCTAACCTTAGATGAGATTGGCGACAACATTTAGTAGTGGATTCACTAATTTAGGCAGAGTTTAGTAAGCTCATATAACAACAACAGAATGAAGTCGGTCTCAATATAGTAAATTCCGCGTTGTCAGTTGCGGGAAAGTCGGTCAAGCAGCATCACATCTGCCCACCTCCAAACATAAGCTGGTTATGTGAGCAACGTGTTTCCGAAAATGCTTTCACCGAACTTGCAGTGTTGCAATAAAGAACTATCACACATTTTATTCTCCAACAATAAAAAAGCATATTACCTAAGTTTAAATAAATACATTTGTTTTATTTTTAACGGTTTTTTCACCGCTGCAACTTACATATTGAGATTTTTCTTTATACTTAATAATTTCATGCAAATATTATATTTAGTACATATGTATGTATGTATATTACTTATGTATATATTTTTAAAATACATACATACATAAGTAGCTATAATTATGTAATTATATATTTAAATTTTTTATTTATTTAATTTTAGTCAACTGTATAATAAGTTTCTTTACAAGTAATGTTGTTGGTTAGTATACTATGACCTACAGAATGTGTATACATATATACGGTATACAACTATTTATTGTGTATGCATGTACATATGTATGTATGTATTTGTGTGTAATAATAACTTCTACTTAGTAAAGATGTACTGTGTAGTTACTACATTGAGCAAGGGCGGCTTTTTGTTAAAATTAAATTCAAGCAAATATTTTCACAATACAAATTTATGGATGTGTTTAATATCGTATAATAGGCATATCTGTATGTACAAGCGTTGCTCCACTTTAATAGCTACGGAGCTTTATTATTACTATTGTGGAACAGCGCTTGCATGAGCAAATTTTTATGTACTTACAGTGGGCGACAAAAGTCTACGTACGGAGAATTTTTCAAAATTTAGGCAACGTTTTTTATTTAAATTTTTTAACTAATTTTTTATAAAAATTTAGTTTATACTACACCAAAATACATGCAAATATAATCTTTCAACTTTTTGCAAAATACAGGAAAATTTCTTGAATTTGCATAAAAATTGGCAACTTTCAAATTAGATTTTTTAGAAAAATTTTGATTGTGTAGATTTGTAGCCCATTAAACTTTTTTAATTTAAGTGTAAGTCTGAAGTTTCTAAAAAATTCCATTGATTTTTGATAATTTTTTTTGGCTGACAGTGTCATGCGTTTTCTTCCGTAGAAAGTATGTTCGACAATTTTTTTATATGGAATAAAATGCACAACACCGTCAACAAAAACAAAGAAACAAAACTCAGGAAAATTCAACAAATTTGCATAAAAATTGGCAACTTTTTAATAGGATTTTTAGAAAAATTTAGAAGAATTCTATGTAGTATAACATATTGCAAGTTCCAAGTGGCTCCAAAATATCTTTGATTTTTGGCAATTTTTTTTGTTGACAGTGTCATGCGTTTTCTTCCATAGAAAGTAGGTTCGACAATTTTTTTATATGGAAGAAAATGCACAACACCATCAACAAAAAAAAAAGAAATTTCCAGAAATCAACGATAATTTGTAGCCACTTGAAATTTGCACTATGTTATACTAGAATTGAATGGGCTATAAAACTGCATGCACAAAATTAAAAAAAAAATCCTATTAGAAGGTTGCCAATTTTTATGAAAATTTATTGAATTTTCCTGAGTTTTGCAAAAAGTTTAGAGATTCTATTTATATGTATTTTGTTGTGTTATGAGCTATATTTATTTATTAAAAAATTAGCTAAAAGAAATTAATACAAAAAGCTTTGCATAAATTGTGAAAAATTCTCTGTACGTAGATTTTTGTCGTCCACTGTATATCTAAAGTGAAACTAATATAATTCTCATACAAAAAAAAAGTATTCACATATATTATGTTTATTTATAGAAAGTGTTGGATACTGGTTTGAATTATGTAGCAATAATTATTTTCTTAAATCAAATGAATTTAGTTTAATTATTTTAAGTTTTCTTTAGTCTAACTAGTTAAAGCGCTACTTTTAAGGTAAGAAATACATAAGCATAGATTTATTTTGGAAGTATGTATATTCGAAAAGCTTTTAAACACTTGAAACTCAAATAAAATTCACTAATAAACTTATCTAATACATATTGACGTTAATTATAAGAAAATAATAATAATATTCTATAGTCAAACTTAAAAAGAGTTAATATGGATTGAACGGAAGAACTTTTTTTGAATATACTGAAATTATGTATGTATGTCATTAATATTCAATTACATTAGTTTTATTTTTTTCGTTGCAATATCTACTTTTCGCTTATTGTCTCATTTTTATATATTTTTGTATCATTATTTTTTTCCTCTATTTTTACGATTTGTTCCTTTAACATATTCGAGTGTCTTCACATGGCTCTGAGCCTTTGTTCATCAAAAAGCTGCCTTGAGTATTTCTTATGTGTATTTGCTTAAATTACATACTAAATACAATTCTGTGTGCATTTGACAAAATAACATAAATCGACTTGAGACTTTTTACAAGAAAGTCATTAAATTGCTGCATTTTAATGCAATATTCTAAGAGTCAAAATATTTACGGTCGTACATATGCACATACATACGTACTTATATAGCTTTAGCAACTCTTTAAACAAAAGTTTATTTAAAATATTTTAATAAATATTTTAATAAAGGTCGCGATTTATATTGATTTTAAGCTAAGTATATAAATACTGCTGAAGTCAAATAAATTATTTTGCCAAAAACAACACAGAACTGTATTTTCTACTTAAATATTAATATATGCATCCTGTTGAGTGTATCAATTCATTATCCACTTTTTTTTAATATTTCAATAATACACAATACTTAACTACAAAATACATAAAACAAAATACAAAATGCATGTACTTCAGATTTCTCTTAATCATAAAATTTACTTTATACTTGGCATTACCCACACCCTCACCCGATTATCTGTTAGCTTAGCTTAACTTCTTGCCAGTTTTGAGCTGCATAACTAACTGTGTCAAATCGCTCTAATGCTACGCAAATAATGCAATTCTGAGCGTATTTAATTTACATGAAAAAATTCTAAAAAAAAGAAATTACTGTATTAATATTAAATGCCAGCGTTTACGATCTATACACAGTCCACTATATGGCATTGGCTGAATTTTATATGAGCTCTGCCACAGCATCGTCGCCTTCCCTTATGGGCGCTTGGAATGTGGAGCCAGTAAATTCGTACATCTGTAAACATATGTAAGTAAATATAAATGACACATAGTATAAGAAAGAAAGATATCAGGGGGTCTACTCTGTATTGCGATTCGAAAGCCAATGCGATTCGAAAGGCGACACGGACTAATACAAATGCCTAGTGTCAAGCATCCGAATCCGAATGATTTTTCTTTCGAATCGCAATACAGAGTAGACCCCCAGTTTTCTTGTAATATGTTTAAATATAGGTCTTGAAGCTCAAACTGTTGTTTATGAGAAGCATGTACACCCACGACAAAATGATATGGTCACCCGGTTTGGGCTATTCTTTTCAATTAATTTT